>JZSA01002871.1:0-10905 GCA_000956155.1 Cotesia vestalis | reverse complement strand
CAAAAAAAAAAAAAAAAAAAAAAAAAAAAAAACTTTTAATCCACTGAAGATAAAAAAATATTATTAAATTATTTATCTTTTAATTGACAAAAGGCTTGGATAAAGTTTTTTTAAGCTTTTAAAGAACAAGTTAATAATACGCACGTATCAATCGTATCCACGAATTTTTAAGTCATAGAACAATTTAATGTGTTGAGATATTTTATTTGGCCAACTTGTTAATGTAAGCAGAAAATTTTAAAATCAAACTTTTTGTGATTTAAAAAGTTTTTTAATATTTATTTAAAACCATTAATTACATTTATAATTATCACGTCACGATAATCAATTTAATAACGAAATACGTGGATACGTTTTGTTATTTATTATAAAATAATAATAAAAATAACAAAGGTAATGATGATGATGATGATGATAATTATTATAAAAAATGTTAATGCGCGCGAAGATGCAAATGACAACAATAAATGTAATTATTAATTAAATGGATTTTAATGAAAAATAATGTATATATTAGCTTAAAAAATTGTGTGATCATGTATCGAGTGTTTGAAAATGAATATGTATGTTATTTTACGGGAGACAGGGATGAATAGATGACGTTGAAAAATTAATATTTATTTTTTCTTGTTTTTGTTGGCTTGATTTTTAGTTTTAGCTGCAGCTGTCATTTTGGCATTCTTCTTCTTGGGCTCATCATCTTCGTCTTCTTCAACTTCTGTATCCTGTGTTACATATTAAAAATTCGTATGTATATCATTTATAATTTTACAAATTAATATCGATTATTTTTAATTTTTTATTTTATACTAACGCCAAGATGGAAAAATGCCAAATTTATCATTACAATAAAAATAAATATTATTATTTTAATAAAAAAAAAAAACAAAACATGAATTAATTTTCGAATAAAATAATTTATTTAATGAAAAAAGAAATTAACACTGAAGATATAGAAAAAAAAAAAAAAAAAAATTTATTTCATGTTTCACTTGTCTAGTGCTCGACAGGAATAATTATTATATAAAAAAAAAAAAAAAACATAAATATTATAATGGAGTTTTTTAATCGCGTCTTTCGTAAGTTAATACGATATTAACAATAAAATATAATATCGTATTGGCCATTGTTGATATAATTATTATCGTATTTAAAATATTGTGAAAATTTTCAAGTTATTAACACACAGTGTTATCAAGTGCAAGTTTGTACATGGTAAAACTTTTTCTAATGGTATGTGATATCGTTGTCACCTGACTTAACTTTTTACTTGTCTATTGCTTCATCCATCTTGGCGCGTTTGGTGCCATTTTTTTTACCATCCGCGGTTTGCTTTCGTTTCTTTTGTGATGCCTGAAATTTTTATTCTATTTTATATAAAACCCCGTGAAATATTTATTTAGTTTTTTATTTTATTCTTATTATTATCATCTACTTTGTTGATTTTATTTATTATATTTGATAAAAATTTAACATTGATAATATAATTGTTTTCAATAAGTTGGCAAATTTCAAATTCATCTTATTCATTTTTTATCTTTTAATTTTCATAATAAAAATTAATTATTTGTCTCTTACCTTTTCCTCATCCTCATCTTCCATGTTTTCCTCGTCCATTTCCTCCTCCAAGTCGTCAAATTCTTCCATGTGTGTCCCTATATACATATACATAAATAATAAATAATGTAATATAGAACAAAAATAAAAAACATACATTTGTATTTAAATGACAAAATAAAAATACATACCCAACAAATTGTGTCCCACTATGTGAAGAGGTCCACTACCTTTAACTAATGAAAAAGTAACTGGTGGATCAGGAAAACTAAGATCCAAAATAATTTGTTCGGTTTTTCCTCTTTCCAATAAAGCAATTGGTATTTTTATTAATCCTTTTAATCCCATTGCTTCGACTTGAAGAACATTAAGTTCACCGGGTTTAGCTTCTGGTCCCAATAAAGCCTTAAAAATAAATAAATTTTATAATTTCCAATTAACCAAGATACGAGTTAAAGAATTGCCGCGCAAATCACTGTTACTTTAATATGATTTAACAATATAAGAGGAAAAAAAAAAACAATTAAATGAAACTATATAACCTCTTTACGGTAGCGTCTTCACCACATTGTCGTATTTGCAAAAAAATTAATACTAACATTTTTAGTAATTTAAATTTAATTAAAATATCGTTTTTTTTTTTTCTTTTTTGTTTCTCAGCCATTAATAATATACGTGCAATATTTATATATTGTTAAAATAGTATTGAAACTACAATGAAATAATTACCATTTTGATGATGAGTTTTTGGTCAACTCCAAAATGCTGGTTACCTCCATCCGCATCATCGTTTTTATGCTCAGGATCCCAAACTTCACTGGCATTAGCTCCTTGAAGAGTTATTCCTATACATATAATAAAAAAAACAATGTTAAATATAACAAAAAAAAAAAAAAAAATAAATAATTGTTTTAAATATTTTTAACTATTATCATGATGAGTATTTAAATAATTGTGTGAATTAATGGAATTACAAGGAAAAATAATAAAGATTAAAAATTTTAAAAGATTTATATATAATAGTAGCAGTAGCCGATACATCACAATGGCCGAAAATCAACCGGCGTCCTGTTTATTCCATAGAGAAAAATTTTTATAAATATTAATCTATAAGTAAATATTAAAAATATAAAATAAAATAATATAATAATTGTAATAGTATTAATTAATAATAATTACCGTAAAGATATTCTTCTGCCATGACGATTGTAATAATATAAACGGATTTTCAGTAGAAAAAAGTAAGGGATGCTCCAAAAGCCGAACAATAATGAGTAGTCAAGACTGTAGAAGCTGGTAGAAGCGACTGAAGAGCCAAGAGCCTCAACAGCAAGAGAATGTAATGTTCGAGCGGTTGAAACTAAACTCACACACACTTGTCCACTTATATACACATATATATATATACAACATACACAACTAGTATATTGGTAGTGTGATGGGTTCACAGCTTGGCATTGGCAAAGGAAATAGTAATACAAAAGAGAAAGAATTAACAACCGACGCTACGAGGACGCGCGCGCAAATATCTACGCACTCTATACATTGTTACAATCTACAGTATGCTACTCTCTAAACACACTATACCAATTAGCAGAATTACCAACATTCTGTACTCTTTGTACTTGTTCATTGGATTGTGTGTACCAACCTTTTATAAATAATAAATAAAATAAATAAAACTATTGCACGTGTCACTGTCAATGGCCAATCAGATTTATTAACAAATTGTACCACTTAACCAGATTGGTCGTAAGTACATACCAAGATTCAACGATCCAGCCATAAGACCTTTCAAAATTTTTTTACAATATTTCAATCAAAATATTATCATAAATATTTATGCTTTTATTTTATATTATTAAAAACGACTAAAAAATTTTAGATTTTTCTATTCGTTTTCTCTCTCAATTTTATTAACCTTATCAATAAATTAAAATTTGTTTCCATGTGACGATAAATATTTTATATTTATTCTTTCTTCGAAGCAGCAGCACTGGCACATAGATAGCTGTTTTTTTTTTTTTTTTTATTTTTTTTAGTTGATTATTACTCTCTATACTCTGTACGCTCTACTCTTATCTTTACTCCTTTACTTTTGTCTCTCTTCTACTAAACTTGACTGGTATGTGTCCAATATGCATGTAATGTCATATACATACTTGGTATTACATGAAAAATAATAAAAATATAAAAGAAAAATATGTAAGACAAAGTTGGATATTATTTTTAAATAAAGTATTATTGTTATTCTGAAAAAAAATAACTATATTAATGCACAATTTACATTATTTTATTAACGATAATAATAATAGTAATAAACAAGTGTACTCGTGTCGGCTTTATTTAACATAAACTTTTTAATGCAATTTAGTGAATTATTGGGGAATACTCCCCTAAACAATTGCTATAATATCTTAATTTATATTTTTTTCTAAATAAATAAATAAATAATAAATTGTTTTTCACAAGTACTCCTAATTGAGAAAAAAAAAAAATTCTTAATAATAAAGTTAATTAAAAATGAAGTTAATACGTAAAATATCATCTTCGTTATTGTTTGGTATATTATTGTACCAGTGTACTCAGTTGACATTTGCTGATGAACATAATCATATTGTAAGTACAAATGATAAATAATAATAACTTTGAAATTTATTTTAATATTGTTATATTTAAATAAATATAGTATGAAGATAATGAACAAGTTGTATTATGGATGAGTACTATTGGGCCTTATCACAATAGACAAGAAACATATGCCTATGATTCTTTACCTTTTTGCAAAGGTCAGAAGGAGGCAATTGATCATTATCATGAAACGCTGTCAGAAGCTCTACAAGGTATTGAACTAAAATTTAGTGGTCTGGATATTGAATTCAAAGGTAATCAATCTATCATCTTATTTATAACTATTATCGTTATTATAAAAGTAATAACATGTTGTATTTTAAACAGTTCCAGTCCCAAAAACAACTGTCTGTACTATTGATTTAACTGAAAATGATATGAAAGCATTTGTTTATGCTATTAAAAATCAGTATTGGTACCAAATGTACATAGATAATCTTCCAATATGGGGTATTTATCATAGTCATCAATTGTATCTACTTATATACACGTATATAATATATTTTATTTACTTTTTTTATACTAGGAGTTGTTGGTGAATTTGAAGATAATAATGATCATTTATCATACTATTTATTTACTCACAAAAAATTTGACATTGGATACAATGATAAACAAATTGTTGATGTTAATTCAACTACTGACAGCGTTAAAGTTAAATTAACTCCAAATGCACACATAACGTTTACTTATGAAGTTAACTGGAAGAAAAGTAATGTCAAATTTGAAGATAGATTTGATAAATATTTAGAACCAAAATTCTTTCAACATAGAGTAAATATTATTACCATTATATCATTATATCATTATATTATATTATATATAAAATTTTATTAACGTAATTTGATTTTTAAAATTAAAGATCCATTGGTTTAGTATTTTCAATAGTTTTATGATGGTAATTTTTCTCGTTGGACTTGTCTCAATGATATTGATGCGTACACTGAGAAAAGATTACGCCAGATACAGTAAAGACGAAGAAATAGATGACATTGAACGAGATTTAGGTGATGAGTATGGTTGGAAACAAGTTCATGGTGATGTATTTCGACCAGCTAGTCATCCCATTTTATTTTCGGCATTAATAGGAGCTGGTTATCAGGTAGATTTATTATTATTATTATTATTATTATTATTATTATTGTTATAATTACTATTTTTATTAATAATATTAATATTACAGGTGACTGTTGTAGTACTCAGTGTTATAATATTTGCAATACTTGGAGAACTTTATACTGAACGTGGATCAATGCTTTCAACAGCAATATTTATGTACGCTGCAACATCACCAGTTAATGGTTACGCTGGTGGAGGACTTTATGCGCGTATGGGTGGACGAGTATGGATAAAACAAATGCTGTTAAGTGCATTTATGTTGCCAATTATGGTTTGTGGTACAGCATTTTTTATAAATTTTATCGCCATGTATTATCACGCAAGCCGTGCTATTCCTTTTGGTTCAATGGTAATTAATAAATAAATAAATAAATAATTAATATTTTAATTAAAAAATTTGAATAAATAATTACTATTATTTTTATAGGTTGCAGTAACGTGTATATGCGTATTTGTTATTTTACCATTAACATTAGTTGGAACAATATTGGGGCGTAATCTTGGTGGAACACCAGATGCACCATGCAGAGTTAATGCAGTGCCCCGACCAATTCCTGAAAAAAAATGGTTTATGGAACCTCTGATAATTATTTTACTCGGTGGTATTCTTCCTTTTGGTTCAATATTTATTGAAATGTACTTTATTTTTACTTCATTTTGGGCCTACAAAATATACTACGTTTATGGATTTATGTTATTGGTATTTGTTATTTTAATGATTGTAACTGTTTGTGTAACAATTGTATGCACTTACTTTTTATTAAATGCTGAAGACTACAGATGGTAAGTTCAATTTTTATTTTTTATTAATTATTAAAAAATTATTTTTTAATAATATTTAATTATTTTAGGCAATGGACAAGCTTTTTAGCTGCTGCTTCCACCGCTGGTTACGTCTATATTTATTCATTTTACTACTTTTTCTTTAAAACAAAGTAAGTACCAGTTATTTTTATTTAATATTATAATGACTAATGATTGAGGGTTCATTCAATAATAACAATTATTCTTTTAAAGAATGTATGGACTTTTCCAAACTGCATTTTACTTCAGTTACATGGCACTCTTCAGCTTAGCTCTTGGTATAATGTGTGGTACAGTTGGATATATTGGTACTAATGCATTTGTTCGTAAAATTTATTCTACTGTTAAAATAGATTAAATTTTATTATTATTATTATTATTATTATTTGTATTCAATTTTAATAATTATTTCTTTTAATTGTAAAAAAAAAAAAAAGAAAAACATGATCAATTACAAAATTATAATTATCATTATGATTAATAAAAGACACAAATCGGGAATTGCATAAAAAAACGTTTACTTTTGTATATGAATGAAAGACGAGACTTAACTTTAACATAATTAAATTAAACAAAAAAAATAACCTTGATTATTAACATTTTTTAATAAAATTATCAAGTATGATATGTAAAGTAATTAGTTAGATTTAATAAGTAAAGATAAATAACTACCAATGTGTTTGTAATAACTCGAGATATAAATTTTTATCATTTACTCGCAAGTCTTCTTAAAGAATATTGTGTTCCACAAACAATTAAACACGTAGCCAATGGAGAAAATATAATAATAATAAATAATACATGTAAATTTATGATAAAATAATTATATATACATATATAGTAATGCTACAGTATACTTAAAAATAATAATAAAAAAGTATTAGAATTTTTTTTTTCTTTTTTAATTCGATCAACTATTAAATAATAATATATTTTAATTTATTATTAATAATAATAATAATAATTAGTAATATTTGGAATAAAATTTGTTATTTACGAATATTGCGATTAAATTAGCAATTAATTAATTATAACAAGCTATGTAAATGAATAAAATATAAATAATTTATATACAGAAATAATTAGATCGGTGAAGATAATTTAAAATACCGCTTCCTAATATTTATTAGTTTAGATGTTATAAATTAAGGGAGATAATTGGACGGCGGTATCTGTTCTATATAATATGTATATATATATATATATATATATAATAGTTAATAAAATGATGAAAAGTTGAAAAGTTTAATAAAGGAAATAAAAAGGATAGAGCAAGCTTGCGCGAACAGATCAATAAACCGGGCGAAACCCCCGGCACGTGGATCGCTTTTACAGCCATCCCCCTTTTATTTATGCTTTCTCCAGCATCCAGCTTCTACTATTGATGCTACTGGTACTGGTACTACTGAGGAGGCGGCGGTCCAGTGTTAAACTGTGTTCAACTTATACCTTATATACTTAAATAAATCGGAAGCTGGATATGGATATTCAGCTGGACGACGATTCAAGTTATTTTATCTTGTACTATTATTTTTCATAGTACTTACAGTTTATACTACAGTAGTATTTAATAAACAAATAAACAAATATTAATTAGGTAGATATTATATTTAAAAATATATAAATTTAATACTTTTGGCTTAGTTTTATCACAATTAAGATATAATAATACACAAGATTTAGTGAATTAATTTTAAAAATTTATTTTCAATAATTATATTAGTGATTGTTAAATATAATTATTAAAGTTACAGAGTTTAAGTTACGACATGTACATCGCAGGAACAGCAGGAATAGTAATTTTTTACAGTACCATTTTAGGAATCACTATTTGGAGTTTTTTTACAAAAAGAAAAAAATTAAACAGCAAATCTTTGGATTATTTGATACTTGGAAACCGTAATATTGGATTAATTTTAGGAATTTCTACACTCGTTGGTAAGATAAATATAATAATTTATTTATTAATATTTATTTATTTATAATGATTTTTAGCGACATGGAGTGGAAGAGTTTTCATCTATGGTACTGTTGAAACAATATTCAGTAAAAATTTGACTTGGTGTCAAGTGCCCATTGGCTACAGTTTTAGTCTTATTTTTGGTAAGTTGTTAGCAAAAAATAGTTTAATTAAATACTAATAATAATAATTATTTATCGATAATACAGGCGCAATATTGTTTATTAAACCAATAAGAAATGATAAAAAATTTTTAACTATACTTGATCCTTTTCAACAAAAATACGGCCCACGATTGGGTAGCTTACTTTTTATACCAACATTATTTAGCGATCTCTTCTGGTGTGCATCTATAATTAAAGCACTTTCAAATACTATTAGTTTAATTTTTAAAATTGACAGTAATATCAGTATTTCTGTAGGATTAATTGTTGTCATAACGTAAGTCATCTATAAATAATAATAACTTTTTAATTATATTTATTGTTATAATTACATATATTTTATTTAGTTATACAATACTTGGAGGAATTTATAAAACTAGTATTGCTGATGTTGTTCAAGTTATTTTTTTAATTATTGGATTGGGAATAGCAACTCCTTATTTGATATTAAATCCAGCTGTGGTATCTTTAGAAAAAAATATTATTAAAAATAATAATGATTGGCTTGGCGAGGTTGCTGTAGAAGACCTTGCTGATTGGATCGATCGTTTATTATTGCTTACATTTGGAGGACTATCATGTCAGGTATCAATAATTAATTATTATTAATTAAATTTTTGTAATTTTTTTAAAATTAAAAAAAATTTTTTTATAGAGTTATTTTCAGCAAATGATGAGTATAAAAAGTACATCCAACGCTAAAATAGTATCAATTATATCAATGTTAATTTGTTTAGCGTTAACATTGCCATCAGTATTAATAGGAGTTGCTGCAAGAGAAATAAATTGGTCTTTAATTGATGATAATATTAATAAAACTAGTTTAAGAGTTATTAATTCTGATGATACGAATAATGGATCAATTTTAGCAATTATTTTGAAATATTTGACACCTCAATGGGTTGGATTTATTAGTTTGGGAGCTATTTCAGCTTCTGTAATCTCCTCTTCTACTTCCAGTATTTTATCCAGTAGTTTTATATTTGTTAGAAATATATATAAAATAATAATCAGACCCAAGGTACACAATAATTAACTATTTAATATTTAATATTTAATATTTAATATTTAATATCTTATTATTTATTTTATTTACAGGCTTCTGACAATGAACTTTTGTGGATTTTGACAATAACTATTGTTCTTATTACTTTTATGTCTGGTGGAATTGTTTTTAATATTGACAATGCAAGCGTATACTATTTATCGTAAGTAAAATTTATAAAAAAATTAATTAAATATATTATTATATAAAAATATTTTTTAAAAAAACAAGATATTTGGCTTCGGATTTTACCTACGTACTACTATTTCCTCAACTACTTGGTGTTATTTATTGGCCATCACTGATCGATACTTATGGATACCTTGCAGGCTATTTAATTTCAATAATTATGAGAATTGCCGGTTTGTTAAATTATTTTATTTTATATAAAGATGTTGTAATAATAATAATAATTGAATATTTTTTATTACACAGGAGGAGAAAAAAAATTAGGCCTTTGGCCACCATTGATAAATTATCCTTTTTTTGATAATCAAACTCGGAATCAAAAATTTCCATTTCGCACTCTAATTGTTATATCTTCGATAATAATTCAATTATTTGTAAGTTTTATTACAAAAAGTATATTTACTCAATACAATACTGGTGATGGTAATCACAAAAAGACATACTGCCCAAAATGTTGTGATTTTCTTGGTATTTATTCTTTATCTGGTAAAAAAGGATCAAAAAAACAGTCCAGTGTTGCTCAAAGTAGCTCAGGTGCTGCACTAATTCTTGATGATTCTGCTATTACTCAGGTATAATTATCAAAATAATTAAAATAAAAAAAAAAATATAATTACATAAATATTTATTTATTTCAGGAAGGTTCATTGCATGATGGATGTGATTCAACTGATAGTCAAGAAGAATTAACAGCGACATTAGTTGATAATAATTATCATCATCAACAGCAACTACATCAAGATTCATCGTTAATATCTAAAAAAATTTTTAAAGAATCAAATAACGCAATAAATTTTAATAATTTTAAAGGTGAACATACACTTTGTCGCGGTATGAGCGTTCAAAACACTCCTGTTACCCGGGTGGTCGATCGTAACGCTTTTTCAAAAAATTCTACTCAAACACCAGGAAGAAATAATATTAATAATAACAACAATAATTTAGATTCAGAACAAATTTTAGCTGTGAGAAATTTAATTCCAGTTTCTTGTTATTTAAAAACCACCAATGAATCACCAAATAATATTAATTTAATAAATCACAGTAATAATAATAATAATAATAATAGTAATACAGCTACTGTGCCATCAACACCATCATTTTCTAATCAATCTCATAACAATTTAACAAATTCTTCTAATGTCATATATGGAAAATTAGAAAGCATAAAAATAACAAAAGATAGAGAAAATAAAGCAAGTGGTGTTATTTCAGGAGATCGAAGCTTTCTAGAGTTAAATCTAAATCATAATTTAAATAATTTAAAAGAAGGTAAAGTTGAGTCAAGTAGTGGTGTAGGAGTATCAGTATCATCATCATCATCATCATCATTACTATCTACTGGAATTGTAAAGAAAAATGTTGTTGGTGTTAAACTTGTTGGTATGGATGGAATGACTATGACTACTTTGCGACGTCCCTCTCAAGTACAGTAT
>JZSA01002870.1:0-44035 GCA_000956155.1 Cotesia vestalis | reverse complement strand
TAAAAAATTTTTTTTTTTTTTTTTTTTTTTTTTTTTTTTTCATATCTTTGCATCGTTATTGATGTTAAATATTTACCATATATGTATAATAATTACTTTTAATTTGATTTAATACGCAAAACTAAAATTCAATTCATTATGAATTAATAATTTTATCTATATTTTTAATATAAACACAATACGTTTGGGATATTCTTTATTACAATCTAGATTATAGTTATACACATATGTTTATTCTAAATCAAAAATAAAATTTGTGGGTAAGTGAATTATTAATAAACGGTAATATTTTGATATAAAAAAAAAAAAAAAAATTATGATAATTGGTATTTATGTATTCTGATAAAAACAAAATATTGAGACCAATTGTATGTATTGTAACTATAACACGACAAAAAAAAATCGAAAAGTTAAAATTTCTAAGCTATTTCCTACTATTATAAATTTAAAAAAAAAAAAAAAGACATCTGTGACCTGCGCCAGTATTACTAATTACTATTTTATTAAAGTATAAAAAATAAGCAAAATACTTGTGTACATATTATGTATATGCATGTACTGTGTACTCTAAATTACTGAATCAAAAGTACTAATAACAATAATTACATTTATAATTATTTAAAGCTTTATTATCATAAAAAAAAAAATTTTTTTTTCCCGTTAATTTTTTTAGTTTACTACATTTGGAGATGTAGAAAAAATATAATCTAGGGCATTATGTAAAGTATAGCATTAATGTAGAAAAAGAAAAGTAAAGAAAATGCTTTTTAGGATTATCAATTTTGTGTACACTACACACAGCTTTGTAGAGTATTTAATTTTTATATAAAGTCAATATAAATTTAAAAAATTATCACAAACGATCAAAATTGATAACTAATATAAACAATATGGAATATGATTTATTATTGAAAATTATGTGAACTCGGTGTGCCAAAATATGTTCCATATATAATATTAATATACAAATAACATTATTATAAGTAATACCATATACTAGTCATTTTATTAAATGTATTTCATTAAAATGTCAAGTCAAATAAATTTCCATCAACTGTAATTAATTTTTTTACTAAACAGTTTATTGTAATAATTTTTTATAAAAATTATAAATTTAATTATAATTTACATAATTTTTAAGACTAACATTACATATGTACGACGAAAATAATAATAATAATAATAATAATAATTTTGTGTTATCATACTAATATATAATAATAAAACAGCTAAATATTATATTGAGTATATTGTACATAGCTCTTTTTTTTTCTTTCTAAATCATTATTTTATTATTAAACAAGAACATCATCATCATCATCATTATCATCATCAACTACCATAGAAGAACTAATAAAAAATGAAATTAATTGTGGTTGTCACTTTAACTTTACTATTATTGTTTTTGTTAATAATACACACCAAAATATTATTAATGGAAATATAATTTAATAATACTAATTTATAAATATTTCATTAATATATGTACAATCTATACCGAAGACAATTTGAAATTGATATATAGTAAATTTTCATACTAGATGTGGAATACACGAATGATTTTTATAATTATTGTATAAATGAAATTTTTTCTGACACAACTCACAAAAATGATAATGATAAGTATCGTTATGTTTCTTTAACGCTTCTGGGCCCTGAAAACCCTGTAAAAAAGGACATTGTAAACAAAGTAATAAACCATTGCCCTGTAAACAAGCATAATGATTCATTCTCATATGTTGATTTAAATCATCTAATGAATTTGATTGATAATTAATACAAATAGGACAATTATGTGGATTAATCGTTGTTGATACTGTTGTTATTGGTTTTATTTTAGTTATCGATTCGCTGTTGTTGTTGTTGTTGTTTATTATTATAGTATTGGTAAGACTATTTGTATTGATTGGTGTAAATTGTACTTGAGTTGATAATGATTCACCAGCTGAAGGTTTAACTTGAGTTTGACCAGCTACAAAAGCACTCGTAGTTATATTATGTTGAAGAACATGTTGAATTATTTTACTTTTATCCAATGTATCAAATTTGCAAAATTTACAACTAAACATTTTTTGTTTTTCATTAGAACTTGCAACAACCGTTAATGACAATGTTGTTGTTGATGATGATGATGATGATGACATCATCATCATCATCATCATCATCATCATCATCATCATCATCATCATCATCATCATCATCATCATCATCATCATCATCATCATCATCATCATCATCATCATCATCATCATCATCATCATCATCATCATCATCATCATCATCATCATCATCATCATCATCATCATCATCATCATCATCATCATCATCATCATCATCATCATCATCATCATCATCATCATCATCATCATCATCATCATCATCATCATCATCATCATCATCATCATCATCATCATCATCATCATCATCATCATCATCATCATCATCATCATCATCATCATCATCATCATCATCATCATCATCATCATCATCATCATCATCATCATCATCATCATCATCATCATCATCATCATCATCATCATCATCATCATCATCATCATCATCATCATCATCATCATCATCATCATCATCATCATCATCATCATCATCATCATCATCATCATCATCATCATCATCATCATCATCATCATCATCATCATCATCATCATCATCATCATCATCATCATCATCATCATCATCATCATCATCATCATCATCATCATCATCATCATCATCATCATCATCATCATCATCATCATCATTATCATCATCAACTACCATAGAAGAACTAATAAAAAATGAAATTAATTGTGGTTGTCACTTTAACTTTACTATTATTGTTTTTGTTAATAATACACACCAAAATATTATTAATGGAAATATAATTTAATAATACTAATTTATAAATATTTCATTAATATATGTACAATCTATACCGAAGACACAATTTGAAATTGATATATAGTAAATTTTCATACTAGATGTGGAATACACGAATGATTTTTATAATTATTGTATAAATGAAATTTTTTCTGACACAACTCACAAAAATGATAATGATAAGTATCGTTATGTTTCTTTAACGCTTCTGGGCCCTGAAAACCCTGTAAAAAAGGACATTGTAAACAAAGTAATAAACCATTGCCCTGTAAACAAGCATAATGATTCATTCTCATATGTTGATTTAAATCATCTAATGAATTTGATTGATAATTAATACAAATAGGACAATTATGTGGATTAATCGTTGTTGATACTGTTGTTATTGGTTTTATTTTAGTTATCGATTCGCTGTTGTTGTTGTTGTTGTTTATTATTATAGTATTGGTAAGACTATTTGTATTGATTGGTGTAAATTGTACTTGAGTTGATAATGATTCACCAGCTGAAGGTTTAACTTGAGTTTGACCAGCTACAAAAGCACTCGTAGTTATATTATGTTGAAGAACATGTTGAATTATTTTACTTTTATCCAATGTATCAAATTTGCAAAATTTACAACTAAACATTTTTTGTTTTTCATTAGAACTTGCAACAACCGTTAATGACAATGTTGTTGTTGATGATGATGATGATGATGATGACGATGACGATGACGATGATGATGATGATAATGATGATGATGGTTGTAACAAAATTCTTTTTAATGTGCTTGTATTATTATTACTATTTTCAACATTTTTAGGCGTCGATGATCGAGTATTTGATTTATTATTATTTTTATTCGTACAGTGAACACTTGATACATGTTCAACGAGATCCTCTTGTTTTTGACACTGATAACTAAGACAAACAGGACATGTGATGATGACAGGAAATGATTTTTGATTATCCTTGTGGATTTTATTAACGGTTGTGTTTGATAATGAATTTCCTTTTTTTGAATTTAAATCTGAAATTTTTTTAATCATTGTTGTAATACTACTTACAGGCAATCTAGTTGTTGAATTAATACTGGGTGAACTAGTTTTTGGTATTGAAGAATTAATAATCATCGATGTCACTTTTGTTGTAGCTACATCAGTATCTTTATCAGGAACATTAACTGGTAATGATGATGATGATGTTATTGGTAATATTAAAGCAGCTCTCATTGTTGGAATTTGTCCTTTTAGATTTTTAGTCAACGTACTTTTGTGTCCAATCAAATGTTCATTTAATGAGGTTACGTTTTCAAATGCTGCTTTACAATGTTGGCAAATAAAATTTTTTACCGCTTGCAACTCTGAAAAATTTTTAACGCGCAAAAATTTTTTCGGTTTATCCAAATAAATTCTTTCATCCGTAATATCTTCCTCAATATCATAATTTTTTTGTAATGTTGTACTTGCTGCTGCTTCCGTTAATATAATTTCTTCAATATTATTAGGTTTAGTATTTTCAATATTGTTATAGTGCAAATAATTATGAGTTTTAGTATCTATCGGTGGTGATTGTGAGGATTTTTTTGTTGCTATTTCACTAGTTGTATCATCACTAGTTGTTTTTGTTTTATGATTATTTTTATTTAAATTTTTAACAACATTAGTCAACTCTACCGAAGGTTCAATTTGTTTTTCATTATTCACAATTAATTCAACATTTTCATTACATACCAGTGAGTTGTTGTTATTATTATTGATCATTTTAGATAAAGGAGCAAAGTTTAAATTCTCCGTTGAGTCAACAATTGAAGATACAGTATTCGAGTTTTGATTATTATTATTATTATTATTATTATTGTTATTGTTAAAAATTAAGTTTGGTATAACTATATTTTCTCTAGTGGCACATTTAGAAATAATTGGAGCAAGTTTTGAAGGTTCTACTAAACCTTGATTTGAAAGATTAATTTGGTGATTATTGACGACACTGACAGGAGTTAAGTTTTTGTCATTAGATATTATTACTGGTATTGGTGTTGTTGTTGTTGTTGTTAAAATGAGGGTTAATTTTTGGCATTGATTTTTCATATGATTTTCTAAAATACGTTCAGAAATAAATGGTATTTTACAGTCCGGACATTTAAATTCAGCTATAAAAATATATTTATCGTTTGGTGTCGCATCAACTGGTAATTTTCCTTCTTTTTGTACATATGCTTTTTGAAATGAATACAAACTGGCAATAAACATAGGATCTCGTACATGATTATACCAATGATTGTTAAATATTGTTCCGATACTGCTAAATACAACTTTGCAGATATTACAAACAATGGTAATTGATTTATTACTATCAATGCCGACATGTTCTTCAATATGTTGACGCATATTTGTTAATTCATCAAAAACTATATCACACGTAATACAAAATAATTTAACTAATCTACGACTTCGTCCTCCACTGTTTTCATTACACTTAGGATTAGTCCGATAGTGAGTTTCAAAACATTCACCACGTCGGTAAAATATACGGCATATTTCACAAAATAATACCATTTCTATTTGAACATGACACTCATTACTTTTATAATTATTGTGACAGGAACAAATAGTTACTTTAGCATTTGTTGTTTCTGATGCTACTACCAATGATGATGATGATGATGATGATGATGGTAATATTGGTGGTTGCGTTGCTGTTTGATTTAAAATCGACAATTGTACGTTATTATCCAATTTTTCGCAATACTCGTCAATTAATTGTACATCATCATTATTATAATCACTGTTATTTGAATTTTTACTTTCTTTATTATCAGATATTTCTTGAATTTGTTGTTGCTGTTTTTCCTGTTGAGCTAGCACAAATCTCTGTTGTAGCTCACGAGCTGTATGTGTATAAATGTGTTCTGCTAATTCTGCTGTACTGTCAAATATTCTTGAACAAACATTACAATCTAAAGTTTTAGATTTTGGTTCAAGTTTGCGCTTTATTTTTTGACCATTTTTCGATATATTCTTACAAGATCTATCAATTATTTTTTTTAATGTAATATCATTGTTTGATGTCGATACAAATTGAAATTGAAATTCATTGCTACTGGTAGTGGCAGTCATACCAGATTCAGTAGTAGTATTAACACTTGATACAATAACATTAGTAGCAGTAGTAGTAGCAGTTGTTGTTGTTGTTGTTATTGTCGTTGTTGCAGCAGCTTTAATGTTGGCAATGGCAGCAGAAGCCGTTTTCAACTGCCATTGCCGCACATGTGGGTCATCTATTTCTTCTAAACGTGGTGAAATTATTCTTACTTCTTTAATTAAATGGCAAGATTTATTTAAAGACTTTTTATTGATATCTGTATTAATATTTTCCAACTGACGATTGACTAGTGTCGGAGATTCTTGTTCTATTGGAATTGGATTTTCATTTTTATTGTACTTTATTTTATTGTTAGTTGATTCTGATACATCTGCATTAATATCATCTTTATTGTCATGGGTACCGGATAATGATTCAACATCAACAGAATTTGAGGTAATTATGGGTAACAAAGTATCATCATTTATCAATTTAAAATCTGCAGATGTATTAATTTCTTTAAATTTCATTTGTTGCTCAACTGAAGAATTGTCTTTTTTTAAAATATTACTAACATTAATATTATCATTATTCAAGTCGTTTGAACTTGATGAGTCATCCAACACATGCGATAATAATGATGAATCAAATACTTGACCTATAGAATTATTGGAAATTAATTTTCTCTTTGGTCTCAATAACCGACAATAGTCATTTAGATATGATTCTGACGATGAATTAAATCTTTTACGACTACGACAAGAATAATTTCGTTCAGGTTGTCGTTCAGTTGTTCTTTTTCTCCACTTATTTATTTCAGAAGTTGGTAATCTTATTAATAATACCGAACAAGGTAAACATTTTTTTAACAAGTCCTCTTTGTTGTTCATTTTATTTTATTTTTTTTTTTTTTTTTTTTTTTTTTTTTTTTTTTTTTTTTTTTTTTTTTTTTTTTTTTATGTTTGTTGATCAAATTTTCAATAATCTGTCTTTGAAATTTATGTTGATTCTAAAACAAAACAAAAAAATTAATATATTTACATAATATCAATATTAGACTAGACTATTTTTTTATCTTTTTTTCAAGAACAATAAAAATTTTAATGAAAAAAAAAACAAATTTTAATATTAATATTTAACTATATATTATTGTTGTTATGTTTTCCCACGTGTTTTATGGCTGTTAATATAAACAATAAGTAAATAATTTGATTTAAATATTAATTGCTATATAACTTTGTAATTTTGACATTAATATCAAATGCCATTCAAATCCAGTTAACAATAAAAATAAATTGTATCATTTAAAAATTATTTTTTACCTATTTTATTATACTTACATTTTTGTTTTCGTTTTTTATTCATTCATATCAATAGTAGAGTTGTTGTTGTTGTGTCGTCGTCATTGTTACTATTACATATGCGTATAGGTTATATATAAATATAAATTTTTTAACAATATCTTTGTATGTATAAATTTATAGAGAGCTGTTATTAACGTTAAATTATTTAATTTAAAATTTTAAACACAGAACCTCAATGATAAGATATAGTAAAAAAATTAGGTTAGAAATTATTCGGACGTAATCAAACATTCAACACTCAATTTGAAAATGTAAAATAATGCATATATCGACAATCCGCATATAATTTAGACATGTTGGTTTAGATCTTGGGTCGAAATAAAATTAGTTTGTTTACATTTTATAAAGATAAAAATAGCGAACTGACAAAAATATAAAGCTGATAAGTATTTACTCATTAAATATTTATTTATATACTATAGCATAGGCACGTATTTAAAACTTATATATACAAGTACATGCTTACTTACACTTACGTATATATTTAAATCTATGAACGCTCAGCGACATCGCGACATCTATTTCTCCCGTACACGATTACACGATATGTACATATCTATGTAAAATTCAATAGTGTCGCCATCTCTTTTATTTTCTGACAAAACATACATCATAGTATATAGTTTTATCTTCTTTTCTTTTTTTTTTTTTTTAGGCACATATTATACATACTTACTTATTACACTGTTATAAATATAGGTATACTTGCTGTGTAGATGTATAGTACATGACATACAGAAACGAAATTTAATTCTGAATTTCTGATGATAAAAGATTTGCTCAAACGGTTATTGCTATTGCCCTAGTACGTCTATATAGTTATTTTATATCGTTGACTTTTTTTAATAAATAAATAGAACAACTAAATGGTTAAATAAATTCATTAAAATATTTAATAAAAAATACTAACACCAATAATACTTGTGTTATTTATCGGAAATAAATTTATTATAATATAACATCCGTGCACGTGCTCAATCATTAACTATTAGAGTAACCATTTTGTTATTTTTTCATCGGTTAAACTTTTAAAACGTATAAAATTAAATAAAGTGTCTAATTATATATAAACGCAATGCCACGATCAACAAAAGAGTCATCAGATGATGAAAATGATGCAAAAACTGGTGGGTTTTTTTTTTTTTTTAATAACTTTTTACTTTTTTATTGAAATTAACCTGTATATCTAAAATGTGTTTAGCCGGTTTTTTTTTTTAAGTTTCAATTTTATTCATTTTTCTATCTTTAGAACACAAAAAAATTTTTAAAAAAAAAAAAATATGTGTGTGTACCAGAGTACACAGGTAAGAAGTGAAACTTCTTTATGACGTCATTTTTTTTTACTATTTACAATTTTACAGAAATTGGGTAGATAAGGGTCAAGAAAAAAAATTTTTTTCATACAAAAATACGTGTTGATTCCCGAAAAAAAATTTTTTTATACGTCCTTATGGCTTATGGAACGCGATTTAATAACTTACTCAATTACACTAGTTATGACTAAATAATTGGCATTATCTATTCATAGTAATACAATTATATGATGTCAGTTAATCTAGTAGACTAAAATATTAATATAGAATAATTAAAAAAGATGTACGTATACATAGTTTTATTTTCTAATTGTGTTTTATTTTATTAATTGTTTTTAAAATTAATAATGCTTACTAGATTTATCCTTTACGTCGATAAAAAAGTTTCACTTCAATAAATAAGGGTGCAATAGAAAAACGGTAAAGTCTAGTGGTGGGAGTAAGTCCGCTTAAACGACATGCTATTCCTACTCCGCTGGAGAAAGTACTCTTCGAATCAACCGTGGTAGGGACAAGAAAAAGATGGCGCGTAACGGAAAAATGTGACGGTAAATTTTTTCCAAAACGCCGATAAAGAAGTTTCACTTGAATAATTTATTTAATTTTAAGATATCATTATTACTTATGAAAATAAATGTAAAAATTAATGAATAATTATCAATTAAAACAGGTCGGCGAACAAAAACAATTGGTAGTGTTTTGAATGCCGTTACTGATTCACCACTACGCCGAAGTACAAGAAATAAACCAACAATTTCTCCCACGGAAACAGCTGGTGATACCAGAGATGGTTCTTCAACGATTTCGGCGGTTAGTTCAGTACAGTCTGGAAGAAACACTCGTCGAAGAACGATAACAACAATACCTGAGTCAACAACTATCTCTGAATTGTTACCAACTCGATCATTGCGATCGAGAAAAACTTCAACTACTTCAACAACTTCTTTGGACAGCCTTTCTGTTGATCCTATTGTCGTTATTGCAGACTGTGAATCCCAAAAAGACAATGCAAAATCCCGTATTACTCGAAAAAGTACATCAGCAACAGTTTCTACTGTTGATACACCACCCGTTAATCGCTTCAGGTTTTTAAATATTTATTTATCATTTACGATATTACTAATTATATATATATATATATATATATAAATGTTTTTTTATTTTTATTATATTCAATATTTAATTAATATTTTAGGCGTCAAATTAGAGCTGGATCAGAGTCGAAAACTATGTCACCTAGTAACACTGTTAGAACAACTCGTAGGACTAGAGCTAGCTCTGTCGATTTGGATGAGCAACGTGATGAGGTAAAACCAATTATTAATTGTAATGTTAATAATAGTAATCAGCACAGTACTCCTGTTAAAACACGAAAACGAGCTTCTGTTCTTCCATCAGAACCTTCAGTTGATGAAGAGGTAGAAAATATATCACAAAACAGTTGTTTACAATCATCATCTACTACGTCAATAATAGAAACAGATGATAATAATGATACTCAACATTTACTTTCGGCTAACAAAAATAATGATAACACAAATCAACAACAGGAGCTGAAAATAAAATTGGATACATCACAACCAAATATTAATAATGATAAAGCTATTGAAAACGATGACGATGATGATGATGATGATAATAATAATAATAACAACAACAACAACAATGATCATGATGATGATGATGATGCTATTTTTGTTGATACAAATGTTGATGATGACAGTCATCAAGGTATTCTTAATCAAACAAAATCATCCTCACCCGTATTACAACATTATACGAGTACAGATGAAAGTAAAACATTGGATCGAGAAATGTCAATAATTAATGATTCAGAAAAAATATCATCATCTGTTACAACAGAAATTAAATCACCCATTAAAAATGATTCCCCATATAAAACTTCAACCATAATAAATAATAATAATGGTGATGATGATAATGATGATGGTAATATTTCAAATATTAATTCATTATCTCCAAAAATATCAACTGTAATTAATTCAAATGTTTAGTTAAAATCACCAATTAATGAAATTAAAAATAATAATTTAGTTGATAATATCAATGAATCATTGGAAAAGAGTCCATCAGGAAATAAAGAAAATGTAAAACCATTGTCTTCTAATAATGGTTGTAATAATTTTGAATCTTTAACATCAATATCATCAGATATTAAACCAACTAATAATGAATCAATTGATAGTATAATACTTACAACGTCATCTAAAACCACAACTATTGTTCCAACATCAGACGTTGTTGTCGATAGCAGTTTTGATATCAATACTTGTCAACAGTCAAATAATTTAAATTCTTCTTTATCCACATCAAAGAGTCAGCAAAAAGAATGTATATTAGAATCAACGGATAAACAAGATAGTAATATTATTAATTTATTGTCAGAATCAAGTACAGAAGATTTAATTTTAACAAAAAATTCACAAATTGAAAAAACTGAAGCACCATCAGCTGTATCAACATCAATAGAAAGACCAACAGATATTACAGATGAATCAGCCAATAAAGATAATACTGATATACCTTTATCGTTATTATCTTCATCGATTTCATCACCTTCATCACCTTCATCACTATATATTAAAAATGATAAGGAGCAAAATAATGATCAGATTGATTCTAATAAATCAATTTCACCATCACCTACTACAGCTGCTTTACAATCTGATAAAAAAATAAAAATTAATGAGGAATGTAATGTGGAAAATGAAAATGAAGATATAGAAAGTTTATTCTATGATATTCCTGCTGATGAATGGAGTGATGACAATGAAGTAGTTGAATCTGCAGCAGAAGTTGAAATAAAAAAAGTAACACCTGAAATACCTAAAATAACTATATCCGAAAGTGAAACGAATCATCAACAATCTATAGTAAATGATAGCAATGATAATGATAAATTCGCTAACCTTGATGTTGATGTTAAAAATAATAGTGATAATAACCAGGAAAATAAAAGGCAATCACAAGATATAGATATAGATTGTAACACTGATTCGAATGAAACAATTATCTTAACGCAAAATGATAATCAGACATTGAAATTATATACTGAAAACCAAAATAAATTTATAAAAAATCAAGAATCAATGGATATTGATAGCGATGAAGATAATGATACTGAAATAGAATCAGATATTGGAGAAAATACTAAAAATGTACATTTATTAAGATCAAATAAAACGAAACAGCAAGAACAACAACAACAACAACAACAATTGTCAAGTAATTGTAATGATAAATCAATAAATTCATGTTTTAACAATGACAGTCATATTAATGACAATGAAAATAAATCTGATAATGTTTCATTATCTTCGCCGTTGTTAAATAAAAATAAAAATAATAGTATCAATTTATCTGAAAAAAATTGTTCACCGGACCGTAAAAAAGATAATAATTCTACTATAACTGAAGAGTTGTCATTGTCATCACCATCGTCATCAATATTACTTGCTAATAATAAACAAAAAATTATTAACGTTGAAAGTAAACACTTATTAAGAAAATCATTAGATTCAGCAAAATTAATCATGGATAATGAAAATACTAACACATCAAGTAAAACTAAAAAAAAATTGAACGCCTCTATCGATTCAAGATTAAACTTATCAACTAAAAGCACTGAACAGCATAATAACAGCAATATTGAAAATAATTTATCAATTAGTGAATCAGAAATTAAAGATAATCAAGATGAATCATCAATACCATTGATATTGAATGAGTCTAATAAACAAAATTCTTCATTAATTTCTCTACATAATAAACAACAAGAGGCATCAGTTGACCAAAATGATTCATTTTCTTCTGATAACAAATTTAATAAGAATAATAAAATTGATTCTGATTCAGATGAAAATGATGATGATGATGATGATGATGATGATGATAATGATGAAAACGAAGATGATGATAAAATCAATAATTACGGTCATGAAAATGATAGTAAAACTAAAATTACTGCTCCATCGGTTCTATTAAATGATGAATCAAGCTCTAATGACTATGATAGCAGTGCAAGTGAAAACGATAATTCGGACATGGATTCTGATGTTGAACGTGAATATAATTTCAACGGAGATAGCGAGTGTGAATATGAGGATGATAATGTGGTTGGAGATGAATGTCGAGAATCTGAAACGGAACAATCCGATGAAGATGATGACGGTCAAGATTTAGCAGATTTTATCAATGATGAAAACGAAACAGATCTCGATGAAGACGATGATGAAGAAGAAGAAGAAGAAGAAGAAGAAGAAGAAGAAGAAGAAGAAGAAGAAAAAGAAGAAGAAGAAGAAAATTACAAAGATGGTTTGAATAAAGTACAAAAACTTTTGAAATTTGATTCTAATAGTACTTGTAATGATAATTATAATCATAAAGAAGATTATGATGATGATGATGATGATGATGATGATAATAATACTTCTGATTTAATAAAATCATCGCCTAAAAATCCTCATAATTTATCTTCAAAAGTACTTGATAAATCTTCTCGTAAGAGTATAAATAAATTATCACCTACAAAAGCCAAATCTTGCAACACTACACCAATGAATATAAAATTAGATTCACGAGTTTCTAAATCTGCTGATACAAAAATAGAAAAACGAAAATATAAAAAAATGATGGAAGACGAATCAAATGATGCAAAAATTAATTCAGTTGAACGTGTAAAAAAATTAAAATCTTGTTTTTCATCATCACAATCAGTACATCATCATAAAAGTATGGAATTATTAAATGTTATTGATAATGATGAAATATTTTTAATGAAAGATAAATTAAATGAGACACTTCCATCTATTAAATTAGTACAACCCAATGATGATAAATCATTGTCTAAAAAAACTCGATCCAAAAATAATGAAAATAATAAAGAAAATGATTTATTAAAAGATAAAAAAAATAAAAATTTAAACGTGGAAATAAAAACAAAAAATATAAATAAATTTCAAGAAAAAGGAGATGAGAATAATAAAATAAAAAAATCATCTTTATCAGAAGCAGATAATATTAAGAGAGTTAAATTGAAATTAAATAAAAATGAAAAAAATAAGACGAGAGAAAGTAATTTGAATTTGGACAAAAATTTTGTTGATAATCATCACGAGTTAACCGATGTTGAATCTAAGAAAATTAATAAGAAAAAAAGTAAAGAAAAGAAAGAAAATTTATTAACAGTAAAGTCAAATTCTAAAGATACTTTGTCTGTTACTAATTCTTTAAAACGTCTTTCAGATGAAATTATTGATAAATTGTCTGATAATCAGCCGAAAAAGAAAAGAAAATTATCTGCTGTTGCT
Source organism: Cotesia vestalis (assembly GCA_000956155.1). Lineage (NCBI taxonomy): Eukaryota > Metazoa > Arthropoda > Insecta > Hymenoptera > Braconidae > Cotesia > Cotesia vestalis. The sequence goes on along the minus strand of JZSA01002870.1, from coordinate 30,085 downwards.
ACCGAAAAAATTTTACCAACAAGAAAAATGTTTGACGGTAAACATCCAAAACCAGAAAATATGATTATTGAAACCGTAAATGAATTTATACCAACAAGTTCAAATGGTGGTACTACATCATTTTCAGTTGTTAATGTTAATAAAACTTTAAAACATCAAACAAAAAAATCAGCCGCCGCGTTTTCATTTCGCCAACGTATCTTAGGAAGAAATTCTCGCCATCCTATTTCTGCGTATTTAATGTACCAACAAAAACTCAAGGCTGCTTCATCAACAGATAATTATAAATTTAAATAAATATTCATTATTAATTCTTTCAAGCAAACGGTAACTTGTTTTTTTTTTTTTTCTTTTTAATTATTATTAAATTAACTATAACACATAATTAAGAGATTATGGTGCGTGTAAAGGAATAAAGACCTAAAGTGAAACTTGTAAATTTAATAATATAAATTGAGGAATAGATTTATATTATTTAATTCTAAGTAATAATAATAATTCAATAGAAACAATTTTTATTGATTGAAATTGTAATTAGTTTTATAATTCAATGGTATATAAAGATAACATATTTTTAACATAAATATCAACAATTATTGTCATATTTTCTGAAATATAAACATTCCTTATTAAAAGTTAAATAATTTAATATAATTTTATAATAGTCCTAGCTTCGGCAGTACATATACTATAATTTTATAATAATTATTAAAAAAAATTAGATTTGTATTTAATTTTTACTTGATTTTTCACATTTGTATGTTGTTAAATGTTGATATGTATTTCATTGAGATAATAAGAAAAAATAAAAACATTTTTTATCCTTGAAACAAAATTATTATTTTATTTACATTATCAATTTAATTTATCAATGATAAGGATAATTAAATAATATGTTTAATTCTTTTTTCTATAATTAATCAAAATGTTTAATTTATTTAAAAGATAAAGCCACTAATTAATACAAAAAAATTTGAAAACAATAATTTTACGATAAAAAATTACATTTCTGATGATAAAAATAATAAAAAAGCTTTTGATAAATATCCATTTAAAATTTTAATAACGTAAATTAATAAAAATATATAAAAAAAAATTCAAAACGTTATCATAAAGTTTCATCCGGATATATGATATTATTTTTTGGTGTCAATAGTATTTTTGAAAATAAAAAAAAAAAAAAAAAGTATGAAATTTCTCATAAATGATATGATTAAAGGTTTTTTTTATAGATTGAATCAGATTACAAAGTACTTGAATAGAATGAATCAATTATATGGTATGATAACTAACTAACATCTATCGGAATCAATCATTACTGATAATCTACATACTTCTTAAAGATATTGATTATATATAAAAGAAGAAGAAGAAGAATCAATCATCTGTGCTTTTGATATTCTGTTCTGTTAAGTCAACTGTTATTTACCATTTGTAATAACAATATGCTTTTTTCAAATAGTAATTTTTTATTTTATTTTCAATCAACAATTATTTTACCAGTTGTTTTCGGTCATGGAATGTTAATAGACCCTGTTAATCGTGGTAGTGCATGGAGATTAGGATTCAATACTCCAATAAATTATAACGATAATGAAAATTATTGTGGCGGATTTAATGTAAGATTTATTTATTTATTTATTTATTTAATCATAAATTATTATTATAATTTTTTTCTATTAGGTTCAGTATAATCAAAATAAAGGGCAATGTGGTTTATGTGGCGATGATTATAGATTAAAAAGACCTCGGCCAAATGAAAATGGAGGAATTTATGGAACAAAAACGATTGTTAAAACGTAAGTTATTTTTAACATACTATTGTACTATATATTTTATAATTTTTATTATAAAAAAAATCTAATATTAGGTATAGAGAAGGTCAAGAGATTACTGTAAATGTTACTTTAACGTCGAATCATCAGGGGTATTTTGAATTTTCTCTGTGTCCATTATTGTATCAAACAAATAGCAACAACAATTCATTATCAATAATAGAAATAGAAGAAACAGAAGAGTGCTTTAAAAAAAATCCCATACTAACTGTTGATGGAAAAAATAAATATATTTTATCAAGTTATGAAAACGGCAACTATCAGGTTAAACTTGTTCTTCCTAAAGGTATTATTTGTAATCAATGTTCTTTACGATGGCAGTGGAAGGTCGCTAACAATTGGGGTATTTGTCACGATGGAACTGGTGCTATTGGATGTGGACCCCAAGAAACTTTTAGAACATGTTCCGATATTCGAATTATTTAATTATTTTTATAATATATTACATTTAAAAAATTTATTTATTCAAATATATTTGGCACGCCGTTTTACTATTTAATCAGGTAATATTTTTGCATAACATCAAAAAAAATAAATTTATTTTTTATATGAAAAATTATGTTCTGATATATAATAAAAATATAATTATTTTATGTCCCGACATAAAATTAAATGCTTTTAGGTACTAAAAAACACGAATTATAATGAATACAATTCGATTATGTTTAAAGATAAAATATATTTTTTTCATTATAAATAGCATAATAAAAAATATTAAAATTAAAATGATGTAAAGAATGGATTAATTTTATTCAAAACAGTTTAAAAATTTTTATTATGTCCTACCATAATTAATTATAATAAATATTTATCCTAAAAGTAAATAAAATAATAATGATATTAAGCTATTGATGTTATTTCAATACATAATGCTAATACAATCATTTTCATTAAATATATATATATATAATTTTAAGTACAACATTTCTATTATGTACATTTTATTTAGGGGTAAACTGAAAAATTTTGTTATAATCAGTTTAGCAATTATAATTTTTATATCGTGGATTAATTGTGGATTATACATAATTATAAGTAAAATTATTTTTTCTTGAAAAACAATATGAATAAATAGTTGAATTTTTCCTTCTGCTAGTAAATTGGGAATTCTGAGTTATTATTATTATGTACATAATTCTAATTTATTTACATAGTAATTATTATATTTCTTAAAAATTAGGATTGGAGAACAGAGTGTCGGGAGAAAAGTATTAATATCATCAGTAGTTTCTATTCATGCTGAAGAATTTTCCGATTTGTCCCCCTTCTCTTGTGGTGGTATGGTATAAGGTATGGTAAGGTATGGTAAGGTATGGGCCTGGTAAGAGTAAGAAAAGAAAAAAAAAAGCAAAAAGAAAAAGGAGATAGAGAAAAGAAGGACGGATAAAGGTAAAGACAGGTAAAAGTACGCTGAAATAACTATACTACAGTCTAAGAGTTTAGCTTCTCTGAGAAACAAGCGGTTTTTTCTCTCCGCGGTACCACGGTTTTCAATTTATAAATGTATAATATATAAAAAGGTGAAGTGCCGTTTACTAATCTTATGTAGAATTATTAACATTCTTTTAACAGATTTAACTGAAAATTAATTTTTTTTTTTTTTTATATCATTAAAATAAATAATAATAAAATTATTTTCCTTATTGTCATTTTTAACAGAATCAAAAATAATTGTTTACAAGTTATTTACAACAACTATTACAATTAATTTTAATATATCAAAGGATGAAATTTATTTTATATTTTAAAAGTAATAAAAGAAAAAATAAGAAATAAAAAATCCAGCAAGTGTGATCCTGTGAACGGAAGAAAAAACCAGGTCATCACGTCATCGTTGTGACAACCGGATACAATAAATAGAAATTCAACCTGGTTAAATTATTATTAATATTATAATATAACGCAAATAATGTGTTAGGATGAATATTCAAAGAAAATCTATATTGTTATTAATTTTTACATTATCAACAGTATTGTGTAAATTCAAACAAAAAAATGAATTTATACAAAATGAAAAAATTGATAACTTACATCGGCGACGTATTCGAACCATCACTCATGAAACTTTAAATCACTGTAAGTAAAATTATAATAAATCTATCTAAATAATTAAATACAACCGTAAATATAATGGAAAGTTGTAACGTATATACATATATATAAAAAAATTTCACCGGGGAAATTGTAATTTTAATATTATTACCGGTCAATATATATTAATCATCCACCGTGTAACATATCCATATTTTATCTATATCGAATACAAAAGTATAAAATCTATCATTTTCATTTATATTGTACATATAACATACATAAGAATGAGTAAAGCTGGTAAAACCTTTTCGCAACAATAATAATAATAATAATAATGACACTAAAATACTGAGGTATCCGGATGTATACATATAATAATTTCAAGTATTTGTATCCTTTCTCTTTTTGGGAATTCATTGAATCAGCTGCATCTGTGAAATATCATCAACCATTGACGTCATATAAGCATAAATGAAAAAATAATTTGTTGTAGAATATTTACGTCATAAAACAAAATATCACATATAAATATATTTAAATATAAAAATACTTGTATATAGCATTTAGTTCTGTATATATAAGCTTGATATAATTAAGTGAATGGTATACCTATAAAAAAGTAGGATAAAATACCGTATATACAATCCCAACTGAATGTGTTTGTGCACGTATGTATATATATATATATATATATGTTTAATTATTTTTAATTTAAATTAAAAAATTTGATAATACAGAGTAGGTTATTTTATAAAAAAAATATATATATATATATAATATAACATTATAAAGATAAATTGTTTTTTTTTTTTTTTTTAAGCCAACAATGGTCAAGATAAAATACCTGGAGTTATATCACTTGACGAGATGACATCTTTACAACAGAATAATTTTACGGCAAATAATTTATCCGAGATAATATCATCATCAACAACAAATTTAACAGAAAAATTATTACAACTAAAGCAAACATACGATAAAAATAATGGTAATAATTCGTCAGACAATAAATTAATAGACCATCATAAATTAACTTAAATTTCATCAATATCAATTTCAGCAAAGGATATTATAAATAATGCAAATGATACATCAAGAATATCAATGCCAATTGTTGAAACATTAGTAACAAATTTTTCACGTGCTCGTGCGCTTGACATACCATCATCTTCTTTAGAACCAACTAATTCATTAAGCGCCAATTTAACAGACCTAAGCGATGTCAGCATGGATGAAAACGATAAACAAATTGAAGGTAAACGATTTTATTTTATCAATTATCATAATTATCTTGTAATAAATTAATAAAAATTTAATAATAAATGCAGGTGGAGAGTATATTATACATCACAATCAAAGTAATTTAAAAATTTCACCAGTAATATTTTTAAGGGAACAAAAATGCATTGAACCAAACAATAAAACATATCAGGTTGGCGAAATAATTATTCGAGGATGCACAGAAAAGTGTATTTGTGGTAAAAATGGTACTGTTGATGATTGTCAACCAATTTACTGTGAAAATCCTTTGGTTAAAGCCATTGGTAAAAGTCAAGATCCTTATTGTCATAAACAAAAAATTCATGATAATGAATGTTGTGCAATTTTAGTTTGTTCTTCTATTAATAATAATAATAATAATAATAATAATAATAATAACAACTCCAGTATGTTTATTTATATTATTAAATTAATTTATTTTCATTATTGGTTTTTAACTGTAATTTAAATTTAATATTTGTTTTAGATTATCAGTCAACAGGTACTTGTAATTTTATTGGTAATGAAAACGTTAATAAAACAATTAATATTGGACAGCACATAGAAGACGGTTGTACAAGGATATGTACTTGTGAAACTGGTGGCATACTAAATTGTAAACCCAGATGTCCATTATTAGATACTAATAATTACAATGACAGTGACAATGATGATGATGAAAAAAGGAATAAATCAAATGTACAAAATACTGACAATAATGATCGATGTGTAAAGCTTGAAGATCCTAGGTAAATATTTTTATTTCTTTAATAATAATAATAATAACAATAATTTAAAGAACATTGTATTTATAAATTTTAAATATTCTTAGAGATTCTTGTTGTACTATTACTTACTGTGATGTAAGTATTGGTGAGCATGAGCTAATGGCTTCAACAGACTCTACACTCTCAGCTACAACCATTAAATCATTAAACAACAAAACTAATGAAATTTTAATAAATACGAATATTAATAATGACCAGGTTGAAGCTTTAAATTCAACAGCAATAAAAATTTTGTTACCAACAGAATTAATAAATATTAACAAAACTATAGTTGAAGTATCTAAAAATAATTACATCTGGAAACGAAAAAATTTTAATAACGGTATACAATATTTTACTATATATTATTTATAATAATTGTATATTATAGTATTAATAGATAAATATTATTAATTTCAGAAGGTATAATATCGAATTTAGAACCTTCATCAGTATACTACATTAGAATAAAAACAGAAGACAATAACAATAAGACAATATCAACAATTAGTGTAGTGACATTACCATCATCTTCATCATTACCACAAATTAATATACTGAAAAATAAAATTACAAACAATTCAACTACTATAAAAATAGATAGTAAAGATTCATGTAGCTATAGGGGTAAATTATACCAAATTGGTTCCGAATGGTATGATGAGTGTATTAATTTTTGTATTTGCGAAAAAGGCCCAAAAACACAATGTGTCACAATAGAATGTCCCACTGATTTTGGCTTAGATGTTTTAGACCCTAATTGTTTAGATTGGGAAACTGTACCGTTTAACTTTGTTCCCAAAGCACCTCAATGTTGTCCCGAAGTAAGTATTATTATTATTATTATTATTATTATTATTATTATTATTATTACTACAAGTTATATTGTTAATGTTAAAATAATTATTTTTCCAGGAAGTAAGATGTCGCAATAATGGATCTTGTAATTACGAAGGTGTAGTTTACGACAATTGGAATGAAATTCCAAATAATATTACTGGTTGCGATAAAAGATGTTATTGTGAAATGGGAAAAATTTCGTGCCAACCAGCATGCCCTCCAGTTCCAGCTTTACCACCCGATACTTTATCATGTTCTTCAAATCAAGCTATACTCACTAAATTACCAGATGATGACTGTTGTTTACATTGGATTTGCGGCAGTCAAGTCAACAATAACGAAAATTACCATACTTTTATGCCAGGTAACAATATTTGATTTATAAATTTTATTATTTTTCATATTAATGCATGTCGTATTACTGAACAATTTCATTTATTATAAATAAATTTAATATAAAAACAAAAAAAAATTGTTCACATAGTATGTATATATATATATATATATATATTTAAATATAAACACATGTAGTTTTTTGACAGTGATTTTTAAGATAAACTTGTTGTTACAGAAACAAATAGTACGGTATTTGTAGATGACACAGTATCTTCAATTGGTTCCCCAATAAGCGCCAATAATGTTGCGAATGGCATGAAAAAAAATTGGCAATCTTTGATAATTGCCGATAAAAATTACAAAAAAATAAACCAAAATAATAAAACTATACCATTATCAAACTTAACTTCAACAAAAGATATATTTACCAAGAATAATAATAATAATAATAATAATAGTAGTAGTGTTATCAACGTTAATTATAATAACTCCGATATTGTTAATAATTTTAGTTTTGTCGATAGTACTACAAAATCAATTATATCCAGTTATAATGGTCCTTATAATCCAAATTATAAATTATCTGAATTATCAGGTAATATTGACGTTAACAGTAATAATGATGATAATAATAATAATAATGTCAAAGATAAATTTTTTAAATCTAAATTGAGTGAAGCAAAAAAAATAATAGACCCAACAAAGTCTTATCACAACAATAAAGTTACAACTCAATCATTTCCAGGCCCTTTGGCACCCGATAGACTTCCTTCATCGTTGGCATCGAAAGATAATTTTACTATTACTATTAATCCTATGGTAATAATAAATAATAGTAATAATATCGATAATAAAACACAATTTTATCAAAGTAATGGAGATAAAATTTCTTCAAATAAATTTAATAAAAATAAATTTATAAACATTGATGGTTTTAATAAACAAGTTACAGTGCCATCAAGTGGAGATAATTATTCATCACTATTAGAGTCATCTACTAAATCAGAAATACCATCAATACCAATAAATTTCGATAAAATAAAATTTGATAAAAATAAATTTTTACCAGATAAATTAAATCACTTGACAAATTTTAACTATCCAGAATTATCTCAAGATTCAAAACAACATTTTGATACATCATTACTTCCGCAAAAAGAAATAAATAAAAATGATAAATTTTTAAAACCGGAAATAAAAGCACAAAAAAATGAAAATGGTGAAATAACCAGCTATCATATTCATACTCCACATATACCGAGCTCACCTCAACAGATTGAGGAATTACTTGCCCATATAACTCAACACGATTCTAATGTTAATTCTTTCCATATTTATCCAACATCATCATCATCATCATCACCACCACTACCCTTATCATTACCATCATCATCATCATCATCATCATCTTTATCATCATTGTCATCTCTGTTGACGAATTTAAATCATCCGTTTGTTGGCATTGGGGGACCTATTAAATCAGGTTCGTGTTTTTTTTTTTTTTTTTATGTCGCAAGAGTTTTCTTTTAATTTAAAATATTATATACAGGCATAAAAATATATACTGTATCTTATTATTGGTTGATTGATTAATTAATTAAATATATATAAATGTATATTTTTTTTTTTTTTCTTATTTACAGATTTACCAGACACGTCATCAGGACATATTTATTCGTCGCTCGGTTTTCCATTACACGGTGATGGTGTTGCAGCTAGTGAATATTTGAATAAAGTTTCTGGACAATTATCATCCTCATCCAATAATGAAATAATTATAAAATCTTTGGATGCAATTGATGATTCAACAATAAGAATACTTTTTACAGTACCATCTGTCCTAGTTGGACTTTTTGGTCGTGTTGAACTACGTTACACAAATGAAATAATGTAATTATTTATAAAATATTTAATTTAAATATTAATAATAATAATAATAATAATAATAATATTTATATATTATTTTAGGAATTCTGATCTATCGACATGGAAATCGCAAATATTTATACCTCCAAATGACTTGATCGCAACACCACAATTGGAATTTGAACTTGATGGTCTAGAACCTTCAACCGAATATAAATTAAAAGTAACTGTTATTCTTCGAAATGATGAAATAATTAATAATAATCCAACCAGTAAAATTTATAGTGTTAAAACACTTGATCGTTATACAGATAATAAACACACATTGATTAAGGAAACAACAGAAACAATAAAAACTACAACTACAGAAATTTCTTCACCACCCCAAATTTTTATTGACGCTGATCTTAAAGTTGTTGAAACAAATTTTAGCTGGATTAAAGTTGAATGGAAAAAATTTACAGAATTTGAAATAAAATTTATCGATGGTATACAATTGAGATACAAAGAATATGATAGCAAAGTTTATACGACAACACCACTAATTCATCGCGCTGTTACAAGCTGGATAATTGAGGGATTAAAACCAGCCACTACGTATCAAATTGGTATATCAATTATTCCTTTTCCTGGTCAAACAACTGAACTTTACAGTGAAAAAACGGTATGTTTATTATTATTATAAAAAATAATAATTTTTTATTAATTTACAATATTTTTATCTTTTAAGATTCAAATTATGACATCTATTGAGCCTGATCCTTATTCTTTTGACGTTAAAGTTGAAATAAAAATGGTTAAATCACAGGAAATTGAATTATCATGGAGTGGAGTACCATATCCCGAAGATAAATATGTCAACATATACCGTGCAATTTATCAAAGTGATAGCGGAAAGGGTGATACTAGTACTTTTAAAATAGCTAAAAGAGATTCTCCAGCTAAAACTATAATAACTGATTTAAAGCCTGGAACGAGATATAGATTGTGGCTTGAAATTTACTTAACTAATGGAAAAATAAAGAAAAGTAATGTTCAAGATTTTATAACTAAGCCAGGTATTGATTTATTATATACAGCAAGCACTGGTAATATTTATCAATCAGGTAAATACGGTATTACTGCCTCAGCAGCAGCTGTATCAATTCCATCATCGCAAGAAAATAATCACTACAATAATAATAATAATAATAATAATAATCATCTCAATAGTAAAAATATTAACAACAGTAATAGTAATAATAATAATAATAATAATAATTATTACGGGCCTCTAGTCATTGTTGCTATTGTTGCTTCTCTTGCTATACTGTCAACATTGATATTACTTATGATGCTTATGAAGAGAAGATCAAGTAATAAAGCTGAAATTTCATCTTCTCGTAAAACAACTGCATCTGCAGCATATGATAATCCATCCTACAAAGTAGAAATACAACAGGAAACTATGGGTAACTATATTAAAACTTTTTTTATTTATTTATATTTACTTGTTTTATATCATTCTTTTACAAATATATCAATCATTTATTTTAGATTTGTGAAATCAATTATGCTACACAACGACAGCAAAAAAACTATTTCTTTTATATAATATCACAGCCATCTACACAATATAGTATTAATAATAAATTAATAGATAATATATTAATAATTATGTTTAACAAACAAAATAATACATACCTTATCATTGGGGTCGTGGTTTGTGACCACTTTCATTGCACGCAATAAAAAAATATTGGTGCTAATTTTAATTAAACAGTTAAAATAAATCAGTTTGTGTAATATGTCATTAGTACAATCAACGAATTATTTTCAAGTAATCTAAATAGACATATTCAATAGACAAAAAAAGTACTGTACATATATAGATTTAACATGTGCAATATAAATATATATATCAGTAGATATATTTATACTGTAATATTATATTCAATTACTCAACTTGATATATACTCATTAATAATATTTACTTTTATTTTTAGAATTTTTATTATTATATTTATTTATTTATTTTATAAATAAAAAAAAAAAAAAAAAAAAAAAAAAAAAAAAAAAAAAAAAAAAAAAAAATAAATAAATAAAAATAAGCCATTTTTTATATCATTATATATATTTTATATTATTAATAATGTATACATTTTTTATAAAATAAAAAAGAATGATGAAATATATATATCAGTAGATATATTTATACTGTAATATTATATTCAATTACTCAACTTGATATATACTCATTAATAATATTTACTTTTATTTTTACAACTTGGAAGGCTGAAGTAAAAGGGTGCTAAGAAATTAGCAATAGACTGGAAGAAAAAAAAAAAAAAAAAAAAAAAAAAAAAAAAGAATAAATAAATAAAAATAAGCCATTTTTTATATCATTATATATATTTTATATTATTAATAATGTATACATTTTTTATAAAATAAAAAAGAATGATGAAATATTTTTTTGTAAATAGAATATTTAATTTTATTCAAAAATTTCTTAAGAAAAAAAAAAAAAAGAAACAATATATTATTGATTATATAAAGTTCATTATGTATTCTATGAATCTCTAAAAATTATACGAGTCAGTTTAATTGTACGTATTGAAATTTAAAATAATGTCATCAATTCATCTTGGAGATCAAGAGGTTTAGTTGTAGGAGATGAACGAGATACAACTTTTCCTTGTTTATTAATAATAAATTTAGTAAAATTCCATTTAATATCATCAGTGATAAATCCCTTTCCTTGAGTTTTTAACCATTTCCAAAGAGGATGAGCGTCGGGTCCATTTACATTAATTTTTTCAAATATATCAAATTTAACATTAAAACGTTCGGTTACGAATTTGTAAATTTCTTCGGAAGTTCCTGGTTCTTGACCAGCAAATTGATTTGAAGGAAATGCTAAAATTTCAAGTCCTTTACTTTTTCCATACTTTTCATGTAATTCCACTAATTGTTTGTAATTAATTTCCGTTAATCCACATTCACTAGCAACATTTATTATTATCAAAACATGTCCACGGTATTTAGCTAAAGATACATTTTTTCCATGTATATCTGTTGCGTAAAATTCATATATATTTTCAGCCTTTTCCCAATCTGTCATTTGATTAAATAATGAATCTGATTTTTTTATATTATCCATAGGACCATCATTTACCATACAATGTCCATCTTCCCCTTTTTCACAAGAATCAACTTTTTTAATCGTTATTAATAATATTAATATTGACACAGTAAATATTCGACCTAATTAAATAAAGTTTAAAATAGTTATTTATTATATTGATATTAATTTTAATATCTATATTATATAAAATAAGTCAGTATTAATATAATTATAATTATTATGATAAAAACTTACTAAACATATTTGTTATCAGGAGTATACGCTTCGATAAAAGATACACGAATATGACACTAGTTCTTATAAATACAACAAGATTCCCACCGTTTATATATGCAAGTCTACGGACTTATTATATATATATATGATTAGTTTTTTTCTTTTTTTTTTTAATCCTTTTCTTGGGGAAAATAAAATATAATTTTTTTCTTTTTCAACCAGTTTACTGAAAATAAAAGATTAAATATTATAATAAAATATTCATGATGATCATCACTGAAGTAGATGAGGCTATTGAACTTTAATATATTTTATTTCCACAATAAAATAATAATCAAACCGACCTTGAAAAATACTGAATGCGCACATGTATACATTAATTAATAAATTTCCGGTATTAAATACGCTGTGTAATATATAGTACTCCAAGTTCGCTGATATACCAGTACAACCTGGTTATAAGTTACATCGGATAATCTGCTCACTCTCACGGCAGGCATATCTATATATAAAATATTTCATCCAAGTAGAAGAGAGAAAGAAATATAACTTATAACCAGGCTGTACTGTAATACGATTATAAAAAAGTGCACAGTATGAAAAAAAATGACATTCATGTGAAATAATAAGTGATAGATTTGTGTAGTTATTTTAGTTTTTAATTATTTTTTCAAACATTAAAAAATTTATTTAAAAATAAAAATCTTTATTAATCTAATTATTTTTTTTTAAATCTTATATATACCTTTATTTACTTTGTATTTATATATGTATCTACAATATACATACTACTTGAATGAACAAGTACTACCATGCAGCGCTGTACTATATCACCATTTAGTTATTTATAAGTACTCTTTTTTTATTTTATTGCGCATGAGCAGTATTTTTTTCTTTTTCGAATTTTATACTTGGTCGTCATTGGTCGAACTAGGTTGCGTCCGGTAAGCGTGTTCTCTGTCTCTGATATATATATATATTTAAATATACTACAGAGAAAATTTGGAGTGCTTCGTGATTCATTGTATAAATTAATAAATTGGTGTAAGTTATTATATTTTTAATTCAATTTAACGTAATATTAATGAATTGAAAAATATTCATTTAATTCATTGATAAATTGAGATATTGAAGTGTATGATATTTTTCAAGTTTTAAATTTTCACGTGCATACATAACATTTTTTAGAGGTTAACTAACCGCAATCTTTCTATATTGATGTTTACGATAAATTTTTTCGAATTAAAATATATTTACTTAGTTTTTTATTTATTTATTTATTTTTTTTTTTTTTTTTAATGTTATTTTTATTTAAACAATAATTATTTTGTAGATTATATATTTATGTGACTTTAATCGCTAAGTATATATGACACGTGGGATTTTGTTATTATTATTATTATTATTATTATTACAACTGACAAAATTTATAGCACCTATAAATTTATTCATTAATATCAATAAATAATAAATGTTAAACTTTATTTACAGTATAATATGTCATTTCGTGGACGAGGCGGTGGTGGTAGAGGAGGTGGAGGCCGAGGTGGTGGATTTAGGGGAAATAATCGTGGAGGTGACAGAAATAGAGGGTAAAAAATATTATTATCATTATTATTAATAATTTTTATTATATTTTTATTAATCAAGTGTTTTCATTTTAATAAAGGTATGATCAAGGTCCACCAGAATCTGTAACATCTTTAGGGCACTTTGAATGGTCAGTCCAGGATGATCTTGTTGCTAAAGTAGATATTGAACAAGTTCCATTTTTTAACGCTCCAATTTACACTGAAAATAAACAACAAATTGGAAAAATTGACGAAATATTTGGCAATATTCGGGATTATTATGTTTCAATAAAACTTTCGGAAAATGTAAAAGCTTCAAGCTTTGAAAAGAATTTTAAGGTAGTTATCAATCAATTTTTTTCGATATTAATTCAGCACAAATAATGGACATTTTTTTTGTTCTTTTTTAGTTATTTATCGATCCAGCTAAATTACTACCTCTTCAAAGATTTTTACCAAAGCCACCGGGATCAATTGAGAAACGAGGTGGCCGTGGTGGTGGAGGACGAGGAAGTAGAGGTGGTAGTCGTGGTAATAGTCGAGGAGGAAATAGAGGAGGTGGTGGTGCTGGAGGATTTGGTGGTCGTGGCTTTAGAGGTAAAAATATACTAATAATCATTAATATATTTTAAAATTTTTCAATTTGCAAACCGTACTAAAATATATAAGAATATCTTATTAATATTATTATTATTATTATAGGCGGCGGTGGAGGTGGGTTCCGTGGACGTGGTGGATTTGGGCGAGGTGGAAATAGTCGTGGTGGAAGAGGAGGCGGAGGAGGAGGAAGATGGTGAAAAATATTTTTCAACAAAATGTTTAAAATTTATTTTTTCATCTCTCTCTTTATTTGCTCCAATTTATCGAGTGTATATTTCCTATTAATATAATAACAAAAAATATACAAAAATCATCTAATCATTTTTATACATTTTTCACAAGTATAGTATAAATGAAATATGGTTTAAATAAATAAAAAAGAAAAAAATTTTATACCATTTTATTTAAATTATTTAATCATCAAATCTTATATGCTTTCCTAATTCTTTCTCAGCTTTTTTAAGTAATTTATCTCTTCCTCGTTGTTTGATACGATTTTTTTTACTTGTTACAAATTTCTGTTCACGGTCTTTGAACATTTTATCCCAATAATCTTTTTCTTCAACACCCGTTAATATAATTGAAGTTTTATCCTCGCATAATTTTTTTAATAATTTTTCAGCATTTTTTGGAGTATCACATCGAATATAAACATAGTTGTCGCCTTCTCTTACATCAATATATTGAATATCAGTTGGAGTTGTTAAATCAGAGTTAACAGCAGATTTTATTTGATTTTTCAAATTTTTTGGATTTGAACATGGTTCATCTAATTCCATTTTAATAATTAAACCTTCAGCAAAATTAAATTTAGGGGATGAATTTTTATTTTTTGAATCTTGTTCTTGACTAATTACTGTAGTAGTAGTAGTAGTAGTAGTAGTAGTATTAGTATCCATTTGATTATTAACAGGCGATTGTTTATCGTTCCATTGATTTCTTTTTTTCATGAGGTGTTGCTTAAGCTGTTTCATTTTATCTCTCTGTGATTGGAGGTATTTATTTCTCAATTTTTTCCATTCTTTTTTTGCCATTATACGAAGCCCAAAATCGATAATATCTAATTGTTGCTGTTGCTGTTGTTCCTGTTCCTTTTCCTGTTGTTGTTGTTGTTGTTTTTGTTGTTGTTGCTGCTGCTGCTCCTGTTCTTGTTCCTGCTGATAATGCTCATTTTTATTAACTCTATTTTTTCTTTTTCTTTTTTTTTTCTTTTTTTCGTCAATTTCTTTACTTTCTTTATCAATAATCAGATTGTTAGAAAATTTAATATCTTTTACATCATCTACACTGCAACTATCATTATTGATATTTGATTTTTCGTTTTGATTTTTATTTTTTTCAGTAATCTCATTCATTGATTCATCAATTTTTATTTTTTTTGGATTTATCTCATCATCATCATCATCATAATCACAATCATTATCATTATCATTGTCAATAGTTGTTGTTGTTGTTTTTATTGACAATGAAACTGTTGGCGGTGATAAATATTGTTTATTGGAGTTATCAACAATATTTTTATTTGATTTAAATGATTGAAAATCACCATCATTTAAAGTGTTATTAGAAACTTTATTGATAACTAATGATGATGATGAATCCTTAAATTCGTCTTCTTGAGTATAAGTTGTAATACTTAATATTTCATCAGGTGTTGTATGAGATGGTAATATACAATGTTTATCTTGAAAAGCTTTCAAGCATTTTTCAGTTTCTTCAACATTATCAAATTCAACAAATGCAAATCCTTTCAATTTTTTATTACGTTTATAACGTGGTATAGATACATATGCTACTGAACCATATTGAGAAAAAATACTGATAAGCCAATCATGATCTGCATCTGGTGGTAATCCTTGAACATAAACAGTACAATCATCAGTATTACTTCGTAGATTAATTGGCGTTTTACGACAAACTTTAGTAGAATCATCTGATAAAGACAATATTTTTGAAGACTCTAAAGCTTTAGCAATACGATTTGTTTCAGTAGTAAGTGCTCTTATTTTATTGAAATTTATAAACGTTGATAAATCAACATATGGATCATTTTGAATTAAATTTGATAAAAAACGATCTTTACTTAAATTTGCATCACTAAAATAAAATTCCATTTGTTTAAGAATAGCAGCATGCAGAGCTTTTTTTCTAGTTCGTGGCTTCCTTTGTCCTGTTTTATTTATTCCTTGTTTTTTTTCTTCTTCAGACATTTTTATAGTATTATTTGTTCTTTTAACAGTATTATTTAATATTTGTTGTTGCTGTTTTACTTGAACAACTAATGAATCATGCACTCTTGGTACAGGAATACATTCTGATGCTAACCCAATTTCTTGATCTTCCATAACCATTATTATTTTAATCAATGTTGAATAATATTCAATCTATAATATAAAAAATATACATTTAGTCAAATTTTTTATTACGCGTAATAAAAAATTATTAATTATTTATTTTATATACATACTCTGTGTATTCAACGTGATTTCTCTCTGCGACGATACTTTTAGTATCATACAATATTAAATATTTATAAAATTGTTAAATTTTAATTGAATATTTCTGTGGATAAGAAAAAAAAATTAACAATTATTATTGTAATTTATTCTTTGTATTTAATACTTTTTATAAACATTGTTACTATTTTTATTGTATGCTCCGGTACACTACGGTTATTATTTTTATTATTATAATTATTATTATTATTATTATTGTTATTATTATTAGACTAACTAAATGATGCAGTGCGTAAGTATATATTGTTCGTAGATTGTGAATCAGCTTTTATGCATTTAAGTATAGCAAGTAACTAAATATACATAAGGATTTATGTACATATATGTGTAGTGTAAATACATATTTTCATCCAATACTTATTAAGAAAAGTTAAGTGACAAACACTTAAAATACACGGATCTTTTAATTCTTTATATTTTCACCATTTTGTATAAAATAATTGTTGAGTTTAATCGAAAATTTATATTTTGTTATTTGCAAATTTTTTAAAATATGTTATTGATATACTGTTTTAATAACAATAAGAAAAATAATAACCATGTTGATAGAAAATTTGTTTTTTTTTTTCTATCCATATGACGTGTTAATAATTTATAATATGTTGAAATTAAACAAAGTTGAAAAAAAAAAAAAATTAATGAGGTAATTCATCATTAAATTTTAAATAAAAGTAAACGTAGTGAGAATGTTGAATAAAAATCACTATTGTCCATTGTCTATCAAGTATGAGCGATACATATATATGTATATATATGTATATTTTTTTTTTTTTTAGTTAAAAATTTATAACAATAACTTATAAATCACATATCTACATAGATGATTAAATAAAAATTTTGTTGTTGTATACATATGGTTTGAGTTTTTAAAATTTTATTATTTTTCTTATGAAAATATCTGTTGATAAATATATAATTTATTATTTTTTTATTGTTATAGAATAAAGCTCCGTCATGCAATGTATAAAGCAGTGTCATATGAATAACCATTTTAATTAAAAATTCATTGATAAAATTTATTAATATTAAAGTATATAATATAAAATAAATGACAACAATAACAATGGGATCTATAGCTTTGGAAGAGTATGAACTTATGAAAGATGCTAAATATCGAGTGTAAGTTTTAAATACTGATGATGATAATAATGATGATAACAATAAATATCAATAATAATTTTTTTAATTTTAGTTATGTGTCAGCGGTGGATAAGGCATTAAAAAATTTTGAATATACGAGTGAATGGGCTGATTTAATATCCGCTCTGGGAAAACTTAATAAAGTTTTATTAAATTATATGAAATTTCCTGTTATACCTCGACGTATAAAAATATCGAAAAGATTAGCACAATGCATGCATCCAGCATTACCATCTGGAGTACATTTAAAAGCATTAGAAACGTATGATATAATTTTTAAATGTATGGGAACAAATCGACTAAGCCAAGAATTATTTATATATAGCGCAGGTAGTAATAACAATAATAATATATTAGAGTTATTAAAATATTATGAATATTTTTTTTTTTAATTAATTAAAATTTTTGTTTAATTTTTTTTTTTTAATGTAAGGGCTATTTCCTCTTCTTGGTAACGCAGCTATGAATGTTAGACCAACCCTGTTGAAGATTTATGAGACTCACTTTGTACCACTTTGTGAAAGATTAAGACCAGGATTAAGTGGTTTTCTTAGTGGAGTTTTTCCGGGATTAGAAGAAGGATCAGATCATTTTGACAGAACAAATTTTTTGCTGGAAAAAGTATGTCAAAGTGTTGGTGTTAAACATTTTTATACATGTTTGTGGGATTGCTTAGGCGCTAATTCAAGTATAAGATTGCCTGCTATATTATTCGTTTTATCTCATTTTAATAAAAAATTATCAATGTTAGAACAGCCTCATATTATGGGAACAAATATAAATATAATGATATCCTCATTAATTGCTGGAATCCAAGATAATTCAGTACTTGTTCAACGAAGTATATTAGATCTTTTATTAATAGGATTTCCATTACATTGTTGTAGTAAAAATAAAAATAATAACATTAGTTATGAAAATGATTATGATAATGATAATGAACATGGTAATATTAAAAAGTTATTGCTTAAATATAATGATATGGTATCATTACTTACGGCTGCTTTAACAACTTTATTAAGAAGAGATATGAGTTTAAATCGACGATTGTTTTCATGGTTACTTGGTACGGAAATTAAAAATAATGAACAAAGTGAAATAAAATCAACAATTCCAATAGCTAGCGATAATACAGTTACATCATCATCATCATCATCATCATCATCATCAACAACAACAACAGGAATAATTATTAAAATAGGAGGAACTGATAATACAATTACTGTTGTTGATCAATCAACATATTTTGATTTATATTCAAAAGATTTATTAATTGAAGCACTGAGATCAATAATGAAAAGTGTATGTTATGACAGTGAAGAAGAATCGCCACCAACAATAAAGTTATCATTGGATGTTAAACCATATAAAATATTGGTGTCATTATTAGATAAACCGGAAATTGGTCCGTTAATATTAGATGATATTTTATATGATGTCTTTCGAACATTTTATAATAGTATTATGATAAAACAAAAAATTTCAATAGATACTAAACGTTTAACAACAAAATCTTCTCACCATCAAGAAATAATAAAATCAGCAAATTTATTATTTTCAAGTCAATTAGAACCGGCATATGTATGGCGTTATTGTGGACAATTGATTGAAAAAGTATGTATAATTTATGAAAATCAATATCAACAGCAGAAAAAAAAAGAACAAGATGACAATGATAATAATAAAGTACAATCAATTGGAAGTGGTATACCGAATTTAATGGAATTGTGTATTTTAATAGAATTTTTACTTGACAATGTTGACACTACTTTTTTTGGTGATGTACCTTCTGATCATTTACCAGAGCTTTTTTATAAAATTATAAATCAACTATTGGAGCGATTATATATATTTAAACCAATTGAAATAACTCAAAGTCTTGTACTCTGTAGTAAAATTTTATCTAAAATTCAACCAACAATAATTGCAGAAGGTGGAGGAGGAGGAGGAAGAGGAAAAGGAAAAGGAAAAGGAAAAGGAAAAGAAAGAGAAAGAGAAAGAGAAGAAAAAAAATTGACAAAATCTCAACAAAATAAACAACATAAATCTAAAACTGTTATTAATAATAATGAACCTAATAAACTATTAAATTTATCTGTATCAACAAATAATTCACTTGGTGATTGTTGTAAACCAAATTCTAATTCAACCACTTCAAACAGTGTATTTACATCACTTGAAAAAAGTTTGTCTGACAGTAAATTATATCAAACTATTAAATTATCAATTATTGATGATAATTTATTATTACCATTAAAAAGAACTAGAGCTGATTCTGGTGGTTTATTAAAAAAAAATGACAAAAATATAATTAAAAAAAAATCTAGCAAAAGCACATCAAAAATAAATGATGGTCTATTGAATAATACCGAACCAATTATTGATGATTCATTTATTGAATTTAATTCTAAAAAATTACTGTCATTGTCATCATCATCATCATCATCATCATCATCATCATCGTCATCATCGTCATCATCATCATCGTCGTCATCGTCATCGTCTTCGGCATCGTCGTCAATAAAAAAAGAAACGTTACAATCACACAATTATTGCTGTTCATCAGTGCTAAGTAAGTGTTTAAACAAATATAAATCATTTTATGTTAAATTGATAAGTGATAAAATTTTATTATCTCAATTAAAATCTCATAAAACTATATTAAATATATTTAAAACTCTTGTAAAAACATTAAACAAAAAAGACAGTGAAAGAAGTTTAGAGTCAATACTTAATTATCATCTATTACAAGATAAAGTTGATGAATTAAATTCAATTTCATACAATAAAAATAATAGTGATTCATTACCAGAAACAATGACATCATACTTGAATTTTTTAAAGAATTTTAATGAAATAACAGTAAATACAACAATAGTTGATTTAAAATGGAAACAAGTTTTACAAGTTGCTTCTAAATTATTAGTTGAATTATCGACTTTTTCAATATATTTTCAAGATTCTGATAATAATAATAATGATAATAATAATAATAATGATGATGATGATGATGATGATGATGATAGTAATAATTATGAATATGATGAAAATAATTACAGTATAAAATTAAAAGATATAGAAAGTAAAACTCCAATTGATTCAGTTATAATACCAGATTGGCTTCAAGTACTGGTAATATGTTGTTGCTGGTTGAGTAATGAACCATCACTTCAGCTTACAAGTATTACAACTTTAATAGATCTATTGGCATTAACTTACAACGATAATTTTTCATCATCTAATCCAATGAATTCAACCAATATTGCTGCTACTACTAATGCTACTGATACTATTACTAATAGTAGTACTACCAACACCAACACTACAACTTCTGTTACAAAAGTGATAATAGTTCCTTTATTAAAAAAATGGCATATTAATTATTTGCTCCATAATACAAATGTTTTTCAAATTTTATCGTATTCACTGTGGCAACATCTTGATAAACTTGCACCACATAAATATCATGCACAGTGTGTTGAATTATTGTATGAATTACATTATTTATTATACCAGTATCAGTCATGTGATATTGTTGAAGATATTATTGGATTAACATTAGCTGAAACAAATGCTGATTATGATAATGGTGGTGATAATGATAATGATAAACAAGAAAGACAAGTTGAAATTTTCAATCGATTTGCTACTCTTTGGCATCTTGGACGAGACATTCGGATTAATAATTCAATAATTATGAAAATAGAATCTAATAAATCATCTATATCATCATCGTCGTCGTCATCATCATCAATATCACTGTCATCGTTACCGTTATTATCGTTTAATAAATCATTATTGAAAATGTTAGACAATCTTCAATTACAAGATAATTCTCCATTAAAATTACATGCCCAATCATGGCTTCATCATTCACTTATACGTGGTGATATAGCTCGAATAGTAGATCCAGTACTTTTAATGTTACTCGATTCATCTACTTGTCGTATGAGTGTACTTTATGTAAATATTCAACATAGTAATACAATATTATCGATAACTAAAACCAATAATGATAATAATAATATTAATCAACAAAGTACGAGATCGACATTATTATCTACAAAAAAAACAACTGTTAATAATAAAACAATAGATGATTATTATTATGAAAATGATGATAATGATGATATAACTGCTGATGCTGCTAAAATATATGCTATTAGTTCTGTAGATGGTAATGTTATTTATCATGTAAGTAACAGTATTAGTAATAATAACATAATAGATAAAACTAATAAAAAAAAATTACAATTGCAATCCAATCAATATCAATATCGGCAAACAGAACGACACAAAAATAAACAATTAATAACAAATCCAGTAAATGTTAAGCGGATTTTTGCAGTAACAACACTAGTAACTACAAATTCATCAAATAGTAGTGGTCAACATAAACAACAACAATATGTTACAAAAAAAAATAAATTTATTAAAGAGTTAAAAGTACCTCCTAGTATATCAAATAATCATCATATTTCAGTATTTGTTAATCCAATGACAAATATAAAAAATTCATCAATAAAAAAAGTAGTTTCCGATGATAAAGTTGAAGAAAATTGTGATGATGATGATGATGATGATAATAATGATGATGATGATAATGATGATGATGATGATGATGATGATAGTAGTGATGGTGATGAAGATAATAACAATGATGATGATGATAATAACAATGAAAAAAAGGAAGGAGATGAAGAGGAGCCAAATAAAGAAGATTATGAAAAAAATAGTAAAATTGTGATAAATAATAAAAATAATATTAAAACTACAATGAGAATAAAAAAATCAAATTTAAAAAGAACATCATCATATTCCAAAACATCATTTGATAGTGGTGACATTGATTTTGATAAAAAAATTGACAAAAATTCTAATGAAAATAATACTAGTGGTACTAGCTTCGATGAACGTATACTCAAATCAACAACAGTAACTAATAAAAGTAATAATAATTTACAAAATGAATCAAAAAAATTAATAAAATGTTCATCTTTAGATTCAATTGAAAAAAATCATTTGATTAGTACGCCTTCGATATTAAATAAAGAATTTAAAAAAGGATCAAGTTCACAAATTACACCAATAAAAAATAATAATTTTTCACGGCAAGTAATAGCAGGAGATACACTTTTAAAAGGAAAGTACATAAGTAATAATGAATTTACTTCAATTTATCTCACAACAACAACAACAACAACAAGTGAATCAATGTCGTCATCCACACAATCAAATACTAACATTTCTGGTTGGTCTATAGGTAAAAATAATAATGATGATGATGATGATGACAACAACGATAAAAGTAATGAATTGAATCTTTGTTTAACTGCTGAAGAGTATTTTGATAAAAATAATTCCAGTATTATTGTTGAGCAAGTCTTGAATGAACTTATAGACAATGTATCAGAAATGTGTAACAATACTGATGACAGAATAGAAAATAATACTACTAATATAGATGGAGATTATAAAAAAAAATCAATAATAGATGAAATGAAATTAAAACCTGAAAACTTTGATAAAATTAAAAGAAAAACAGCAGCAGCAGCAGAAACAACCGCAACAACAACAGCTGCTGCAGCAGCAACAGCAGCTGCAGTAGCAGCAATAAAACGCAGCAATAATAAGAATAAAAATGATTCTGGAGTCCACAATTTACATTCACATATGCTTCTTTACTGTGGTGTTTATGATTCTATGCAAACGCTTTATGCATTAAAAACTTTAAAAGCACAATTAACTACTAATACTCGGATGTTTTTATTTGCTGCAGCAACAACTGGAATTTCAAATAGTAATAATCTATTAACTTTATTAGCTAGACACCGAAAAAGTGTTCTTGGAACAAATTTTTATGGAGATATTAGTTGCACAAAATTTATTGCTACATATAGAAGTAGTATGTATTTAGAAGTATTAATAACGGTATGTCTATATTTTATGCGTAGTTATTATCCTAATCTTGGACAAATGAGATTAACAGCTGAAGAAATAGCTGGAAATCGTCAGGTACAATTGACAAGTGCTGAACTCCTTACACTTATATTATCTGAATTAATTACAATAGTACGAGATTCTGGACGAAGTTTTAGCTGTTTTATTATTGACTTGATGGCTAAATGTAAATTACAAAAAATTATTCTCTTTTGCCTTGTATCCAGTGTGTTAAATATGAAATACGTCGCATCAACTCAAAAAAAAAATCAATCAGATAGTCTTACCTTTACTGAAGAAATAGTACTGTTTAACGATCCACCACCATCACAAGAAACCCAGCAGCAGCAGCAACAACAACAATATAATAAAAAAGTAATTCCTAACAAGTGTAAATTTCGAACAAGTAATCATACTGAAGCTTATCAAACGCAATTGTTAAAATTGATATTAGCTACAATAATGTTGGAACATCAATGTAATTCTACCAGTGGTAGTTACAATAATAATAATAATAATAATAGTTGTAACTCTACAACACAACAAAAAAGTAGTGGAGGTATTGATGATGATCTAACATCAACTTTAGGATCATCTGCTACAATGAATTTCAATACTGCAAGTTTTTTGTTGACTACATCTAGTGATAATATGGAATACATTTCTGGTACACCGATCCCTCAGCAACCAATATTTCAAAAAAGTATTATAAGTGTATTAAAGTTGAGTCATATGCGACATCTTCATCAACATTGGACAACTCTTGTTACTTCAAGCCTACCATACATGGGATACAGTGGATTTTTAACTCAATTAATAACATCTGTAATCAATCAATTGTGTTGTAATATTGAAGGATTGGCTTATTATTATAATGATGTAACTAGAAATATTAAATTAAATTGTAGTAATAATAACATTCATGATTTTGGAAATGATAATGATTACGATAGTGAAAAATTCGATTGTTGTTTACCAGTTGATTATACCATTACACAATTAGAAGCATTAACTTTTTTACTTCACTATTGTTTGCTTGATAATTCAGCTGCTACACAACAACAAATTAATTTTAACCAACAATTTGGTGGATACGGTATAAGTGGTAATATTGGATCTATTTACAACAGCAATAATATATTTAATTTTAACAACAGTAATCAAATATTTACAAATCTCATAAATGTTTTTTCACCTGCATCTTTATCTACCGATTTAACTGAAACAAAAACAACATCAACAACAATTAATAATTCACTATTATCACCGTCGTTATCATCATTATCATCATCATCATCAACAACAATAACTACACCAATACCAATGACAATGACACCAGCAGCTGTTGCAACACCAACTTATATTAAAGATAAATCATTTCTCAACAACAGTAATAATAATAACAACTACAACGGCAGTAACAATAGCAATGTTACCAATGTCAATAACAATAATTTAGTGATGAATAGTAATGAACAAAATATTGTTAAAAAAGCAGTATTGAGTCATTTACCAAGAATAATAGCCTCATTATCTAAACTTTGGCAATCAGTGTTAGTAGCAACAATAGAAAAAAAACCAAAAAATACAATCGCAACATCATCATCATCATCATCATCAACAACCACAGCAACAACAAAACCAACAACAACAACAAAATCAACAACAACAACAACAACAACAACAGGAACAACGATGAAAACAAATAATAATATTAATGACAGTAATAATACTAATAATAATAATAGTTATAATAATAATAATAAACAACAAATATCGAATTTTTTTTGTGATGAATTTAAAAGCATAATAATTGGTAATCCTCGTGTTGTTGTTTATCAACTTTTGGAATTGATATCGCCAATAGCTTTTAATCACGGGGTAAATTTTCTTGCTGCAGTTGCAGTTGCTTGGCATGAAAGAAAATCTACTACTACGAATAATAATGATAATACTGATGATAAAAATTTTAATAATGGATTTTTATCACTAGAGATAAAAAAAATTTTACCAGAAGCTTGTATTAATCAACAAATAATTGTTGATTTACTTGGTGCTATACGTGTGATGCCAATCGATACGTTGATAAAAACAGTTAATCAAGTTATAAAAAATCCACCATTAATAAACGGTGTTAAGAAAAATTTTTCATTGCAAGTATCGGTTCTTGAATTATTATATGTTTATATAAAACAAACAAATATAACCGCCCAATCGTTAGTTGAATGTTGGAGCGCTCTTTTAGGGCTTTTACGTGATAGTCTTTCGACATTGACAATAGCAACAACATCAACCTCGTCATCAAATTTAACTCAATTACCAGCACCAGCACAATTTCTATTATTGGCTATTTTAAATGAATACGTTCAACGATGTAGTATATCTTCAACAACACCTTCTATTATGCAAGAGAAAAAAGATATAAGAGATCTTCAAGATATAACAACAAAACTTGTTGAATCTTGTTCAACAATAGCTGGTGCTTGTTTAGAACAAACAACTTGGTTGAGAAGAAATTTGGCTGTAAGAGAAGATGTATTAATGTCACCAGTTTCAGTATCTGGAAATGAATCAACATCATCGGTATCATCATCTTCAACGCTACCACCACCACCACCACCGCCATTACCACCACCACTATTAACTACAACAACAACAATAACACAACCGCCAAATTCAGCTTACAGTGTTCAAGCACAAATAGTATTAGCTGAAATATTAGCGCCACTTTTAGATATTGTATATGGTGCTGTTGATAATAAGGAACGTGTTATAACATTATTGACAAATTTAATGTACAATATAACTCCATATTTACGTAATCATACTATAAAAAATATTCCATCATTCATTGCTTGTTCACAATTAGTTAGTTCATTGTCAGGTTATCAATATACACGAAAATCTTGGCGTAAAGATGTATTGGATTTATTATTAGATTCATCATTTTTTCAAATGCCTGTTGAATGTATATCGTATTGGAAAATAATTGTTGATAATTTAATGACACATGATACCACTACATTTCGTGATTTAATGAATCGAATATCATCAAGTATATCACAAAGCAGTGGAATAAGTTTATTTTCATCACGTGAACAAGAGTATGAGCAAAGAGCACAATTATTAAAACGATTAGCATTTGTAATTTTATGTAGTGAACAAGACCAATATCATAAATATATACCAGATATACAAGAACGACTTGCAGATAGTCTTAGATTACCTCAAGTTATTCCAACAATTCAAGCTCAAGTATTTTTATGCTTTCGAGTACTTTTAATACGTATGTCACCTCAACATACAACATCATTGTGGCCAGTTATTGTAAGCGAGCTAGTACAAGTATTCCTATATATTGAACAAGAGCTTGGTAGTGGGACCGACACCGAAGAATTCAGGTAAAAACATTTAATAAACTATAAAATTATAATTGTGCTTTTGTTATTGATAAAAAAATATTAATTCTGATTAAACCAAATGATGCGATATTATTTAAAATTATGGAATTTTTTCATCACATTTAATCCTGTCGCATTATGTTAAATATAAAATCATTTTGTTTATTCAGGAAATAAATAATCGTGTTTGTAAATAAAAAAAAAAAAAAATATAAAAATACGTCCATTTTTTTTAAAGATAACATTACTAATTAGATAGTTGTAATTAAATTTATTGATAACGTGTTGTTTCATTTTTTTTTCTTTATCATTTTTGATGCTTTTGGTATTTGGAAAATATGTGTTGCGTTGATGAAGCCGCTGCAACAGGTAAAAATTACAATAACAATAACAATAATAAATTGAATTAATTATCAATTATAGATTAATATAAAATAACATTAATAAAAATTTCAGTTCTCATATTAAACTTTTATCAGCATTGGATTCTTCATGGACAGTTAATGCCAATAATGGATTGCTATTGGGTCATGGACACCCTCATTGGTTACAACTACAACTGGCAGCAGCTAAATTATTAGATTTAGCTTTACTTTTACCAGCACATAAGCTACCACAATTTCAAATGTGAGTTTTAATAATAATAATAATAATAATAATAATAATAAAAATAATGATATATTTTTATACATTATTCAGGTATCGATGGGCTTTTGTAGGCGACGTAAATAATGATAAAATAAAATATCCTGACAACGACATCATGTTGAATCACGATTTTGTTCCTCATATAATAAGAATTGCAAAAATAATGAATAAAAAGGTAATAATTGATAAAAAAAAAAATACATTTATAGATATAAATTGAGTAAAACGAAAAATCATTTTTAATTTAAAACAAATTAATAATCAACATATATTACAGTTTTCGTCAAATCACCATTCATCACAGGAAAAAGAAATTCGAGTACCAGGAAAACTAATATTGACAACAAATAAAATCAGTTCCTTGGAAGATTTACACTATTTTTTTACTATTTTGAGTGAAAAATCTAATACCGATAATCGATTAGATACGCCAGTTAATATAATAGATTTAGAATCAGTTATTGAGCAGGATTTCCTTGAAAGAATGTCATTATCATCATTGTCAACTTCTTAATAGTGAATTAAGTTGTATGATTAACACATTTTATACAAGTACTTTAAGTAATAAATGAAATAAAATAAAAAAGATGTTATTTAGTCATCAAATTAATAAAGAATGTTGACATGAAAAAAAAAAAAAAAAAAAAAAAACAAATATAAATGTTGAATAACCAGTGTTGAATTTGTAAATAATAATGTGTACATGACTTTAATGATTATAAATTAAAATAAAACGTGTATTCCAGTAATAGATATTTAATATAACAAGTAGATGTAATAAATCATCAATATATAGATGATTTAATCACATTATCCGTATGTGCCCATCTCCTCATGCGGATGTGATTTGGAATAATCCAATAAACAATTTATGAATAAAACTAAAAATATGTAAATTGATTATATTTATATGTAAATTTGTAAAATAAATAATTAAATAAGAATAATGATTCTGTCAATTATAAACGACGTAAGAAATTTATTTGATTATTTATTGAGAGAAATCTTAATTGCTTGTAAAATAAATGTTATTATAAAATTTGACATAATATACTTAGCTATATTGTCAACGTAATTCACATAAATATCTTTCTTTGTATAGATTACACAAATTCTAATGCTAAACGTATAAAATAACGGTCTAGTTATAGTAAAAAATATGGTCGAGATTTCGTGAAAAATTATCAGCCATGAGCAGAGCACACGGCTCTCAAAACCTTCGGCGAAGTGGCCTTTAAACAATCAGAAATAACGGTATTGGTATGGTCAAAAATATAGTAAAAGTATGATCAATAATGTGGCCGAAAATATGGCCAAGATATGATCAAAAATGTGGCCGAGCTTTAGTCAATAATTACCAGTCTTGCGCGAAGCGCATGCTTTGCCAACCAACAGCCAGTAATAATTGGTCTAGATTTGGTCAAAAAAATAGCCAGGATTTCGATAAGAATTACCAGCCAAGCGCGAAGCACATACCTGTTGAAACCGCCGACGAAATGGCCGAGGAAAGACCGGAAAAAACGACGTAGATTTGGTCGGAGAATAGGTGAAATTTCGTCAAGAAATACCAGCCACGCGCGGAGCGCGTAGCTTTCGGAACCTTTGACGAGATGGCCAACCAAAAACGAGAAATCGAAGCCTGTACATAGTCGAAAATACGGCCACTATATCGTCAACAATTACCAGCCATGGGCGAAGCGTATAGCTCTTAAAGACATCGACGAAATGGCTAACCAACAACCATAAATATAGCCAAAAATATGCCCACGATTTCGATAGCAATTACCAGCCAAGCGCGAAGCGCATGCCTCTTAAAACCGTCGAGGAAATGGCTAGCAAATAACCAAAAATAACGGCGTAGATTAGGTCAAAAAAATGGCTAAGATATCGTCAACAATTACCAGCCAAGCGCGGAGCGCGTGGCTCTCAAAATCATCGGCGAAATGGTCAGCGAACAACCAGAAATATTGGCCTAGATTTGGCCAAAA
>JZSA01002869.1:0-27495 GCA_000956155.1 Cotesia vestalis | reverse complement strand
GGGGCCTTGGGCTGCGCCCAAGGCCGGAAATAATCGGCGAAATGGTGGGCACTTTTCGGCAGATATAGCTTCGCCATATCTGGGAGATATTTCGGCCAAATTTTGGCCTTGTTTTGGCCAAATCTAGGCCAATATTTCTGGTTGTTCGCTGACCATTTCGCCGATGATTTTGAGAGCCACGCGCTCCGCGCTTGGCTGGTAATTGTTGACGATATCTTAGCCATTTTTTTGGCCAAATCTACGCCGTTATTTGGGTCTTTCCTTGGCCATTTCCTCGACGGTTTCAACAGGCATGTGCTCCGCGCGTGGCTGGTATTTCTTGACGAAATTTCACCTATTCTTCGACCAAATCTACGTCGTTATTTTGGGTCTTTCCTCGGCCATTTCGTCGGCGGTTTCAACAGGCATCTGCTTCGCGCTTGGCTGGTACTTCTTGACGAAATCCTGGCTATTTTTTTTACCAAATCTGGACCATTATTACTGGCTGTTAATTGGCGATTTCATCGAGGGTTTCAAGAGCGGTGCGCTTCGCGCATGGCTGGTAATTCTTCACGAAATCTTAGCTACTTTTATTGACCATTTTTAGGCCAGATTTTCGACTACATTTTGTCCGTTATTTTTGATTATTACTTGGCCATTTCGTCGATAGTTTTGACAGCTATCCGCTCGCGGCTCATGCTCGGTAATTACTCACGAAAGCTCGCCTATATTTTTGACCATTTTTTCGCAATATTATTAACTACATTTTCGACCATCTCTCGGCCGTATATTCGGCCACATTATTGACGATACTTTCGACCACATCTAGGCCGTTATTTCTGGTTGTTAGTTGGCCATTTCATCGATGGTTTTGTGAGTCATGCGCTTCGTTTGTGGCTGATAATTGTTGACGAAATCTTGGCCATGTTTTTGACTAAAACTACACCGTTATTTTTGGTCTTCTTTTGGCCATTTGGTCGACGGTTTCAAGAAGCATGCGCTTCGCGCATGGCTGGTAATTGTTGGTGAAATGGTGGGCATATTTTGCCAATATTTTTGATCATATCAAGGCCGTTATTTCTGGTTGTTCGTCGGCCATTTCGTCAATTGTTTCAAGAGCCATGCGCCGTAGTTTTGACCATATTCTGAACATATCTAGGCCTTATTTTTGACCATCTCTATGCCGTATTTTTGATCATCTCTACGCCTTTTTTTTATTCATGCCTTTACGTCATCAGGTACGTAGTTTTTAAATTCCCTTAATTATCATTAAAATATATTAATAACAACAATAAGCAATATAACCCTAACAATTATTTGGCATTTATTTTGTTTTTAATTTATTTTTTTATGAAAATAATATGAAAAAAAACTCTCAACAATTACTTTTCTTATTTTTATTGTAGGGTGACGAGTTTAATTGATACAGCACTGTGTTTCAGTGGAAGGGGTTGCTCGGGTCGAGCCTGGTCGAGCAGCTAGCAGCCGTAACGGGGAAGAACCTCGTGTGTCTACCTTCTCTGTCTTCTGCTTACTGTTACAGTATACAGTATTAGTACAGAGTATACTGTTGTTAGTTGTTCGATTTAGTTTCAGCTGGTTGTACCTCAGACGCAACACACATATATTTACTACTTATTTTCAGTGTAATTATTATTTATACTATTAATATTTTAATTTCGCAATGTTATTACTGTACTCATCGGTTGACGACGACGATGATGATGATAGTTTAAATGCCGTGGCTTGTGTCAACTTTGGCTTTTAATTAATTATTCAAACGAGTTAAATATATAAATAATAATCGATATTGAAATAATTAAAAGTAAAAAAAGTTAAATGTGATTAAAGTTTTTAAATGGTAAGCTTAGAATAAAGATAGAAACATGAACAAAGAGAAAAAACCCAAATTAATAAAACGTTTAATTAATTATAGGTATTGTAATAACATAAAAAATTGACTTGTTAAAAAAAATCACGTGTAGAGGTCCAGGTGGACCTGGTGAACCGGTCAGTGATAGTACATGCTCACTTTTGTGGTTGTACAGTGAGTCAATTTATTGTTATTTTGCGGAGACTGTTTCCAAGCGGTGCTGGTGGTGCTGGTGCTGGTGGTGGTGGTGGTTGTATATCCTTATTGCAGTTTATTTTATTATTGTCATGTTAGGAGTACTCAAACGTCGTTGGAAACCTTCTAAAAGGTAACATTAAACATTATTAATTATTTAATATTATATTATCATAATAACTCAACATATGGATCATTCTGATAATTTCTAAAGATTAAAAGTAAAAGGAAGAGTTATGTTGATATAATAAGTTTAAGTATATACTCAAATATCCTGCAATTCATTCATTCACTCATTCATTCATTCATTCAGGTTCTACAATATATAAATACATAAGTGATGTATTGCATACCTATATTAATATTTCGGGTATTTAATTTTCAATTAAATCAAAAGAAAAAGTTAATCTTAATGTATGACCTCCGCTATAAAATAAAAGTTGTGATTGTCTCTTGTAATAGATTGACCTTTATAATAATAATTCATAAGGCTATCAATGGTGCAATCAACATATTTCTCAAAGTTTAATTTCTTAATTAAATATTTATATTTGTCAATAATTAATTTATAGTGATTTTTAGGCATTACTAAACAAAAAATATCAATATGGTATGATTATTTTTATTGTTATTTAAGCTTTTAATCGTCATTTATTGTTATGATACACGAAAGTATTTCATAAATGATTTTCTTTTCTGTATTGACATTTAAATATTTAATAGCTAAGCGATATAATTATTCACTTTCAACAATCGCTAATTATTACTTTGTATTTGTAGATTAATAATTTATTTATGGAAATAACAAATACTGAAAAATAGAAATCGATGACAGAAATTGGTGAAAATAAATTTTTTTAACGAGCTCGTAATTAAATGATGTTAATTTCTATTGCTATTATTTCAAGTTAAATGTATATCTTTTTATTAAGTATAATATAAAATGATCTAAAATTTTATTTAAAAAAATTTTAATAATACAAATATTTAATAATATAAATTTTGGCACAAAATTATTCTTAACTCTTACGAAATCAAAAAATAAGCATATTTTTTTTTTTTTTTCCTTATATATCTCTCAATAACTGGATTTTTAAAAGTATACATTTATAATTTTGTCGTATAATATTCATTAATAATGAAAGGCGTGTAAAATTTATATCTATAATTTCATCATCGAACTGAATCGTCTTTCTGTGATCTATAATAGTGGTAGTAACAGTATGAATACATCCAATTTAGCCATAAAAAGCGGTATACATACATATTTTTTTTTTTTGTTTTTTTAATTATTATTATAATATCTTTTTCTCGTTTCCGCTTTCTTTATTTCTTTCTATTTAATTTATCATCAGATCCAAAACAAGTGTACGCAGTGACCATGACGGTGACAAGCGCTGTGAGACCTGAGACCGGATAGAATAAGCTGATTC
Organism: Cotesia vestalis; assembly: GCA_000956155.1. NCBI lineage: Eukaryota > Metazoa > Arthropoda > Insecta > Hymenoptera > Braconidae > Cotesia > Cotesia vestalis. Next base: position 24,015 of record JZSA01002869.1, on the reverse strand, counting down.
TGATTCTCTTGGCTGGCTAACTATTTTTTGTGGTTGGCTTGAGATGGTTAGTTCACTGATGCATGTCCATCAACAAAGACAAAGACGAATTATTTATTTTTTCTTCTAAATTTTTAGATTAATAAATCAAGACCAGTATGGAATAGATGACAAAACCAAAGACAACAAACAAAAGGTGGTTGTCTGTCCGCAGATAATAAATAGATATATTTATAAACTATATAAATATAAATAGATATAACAAATAAAGTAATATATATATGTTACAATATAGGTTACATTTGATTTGAAAGAAAAATTCTTTAATCTAATTAAATTAAGAAAACTTTCTTAGTTCAAGAATTTTTTTTTTAATTTTTTTTTTTTGTGTCTTTTTCTATGCGAGTGCTTTGTCTCGGTGCAAAAGTTTTTTTGTTGTTGGAGTAGTTAATAGTAAACTGTTTCATGAAACCCTTTTGGTCCATTCAAAGCTCAACAACCCCTAAACTACATACATCTAAACATATATCATGCGTGTTATACATACTGATGTAATGGGTTTTCCCTTTATTTTCTCATTCTCTTGATATGTACATCCATTCTCTTCTCTTTGACCATGTTACGTTGATATCTACTGTTCTGTAGAGAGAGCTTTTCATCTTTTTAAATTGTTTTTTTTTATTTATTAACAATTCTGTTTGAGTAAACAACTGTCATACTAGAAGATATAAATCATCCCTGTTTTTGACGCGCAGGTGTAGACACAAAAAAATCCCGGATATGCGGTGAGACAAACATCATACACCTTATGCTTCCGGTTATTGAAAGTTGATGCATTTTTATTGTATAATATACAATTAAAAAAAAAATAAAACAGAGCTTTTGTCAATAATAACGAAATAATGAAGAATATATGCTCTTGACAAGAACTATTATTGCTTATCGCAATACAAATAAAAAATTGCAAAACTTTTTACATTTTAGATAAATAAACAATTAATAATAGTATTATGGTTAAAAATAGTACTATAAAACAATTTAAAACGGTTATCGTTAGATTTAACGCAACAACTTGTTTAACATGATTAAAACCTCCAGAATAATAATAATAATAATAAGTGTTATTCAACCGAGCATAAACTATATTTATGTTTGTGTTATCGTCACGTGATCGTTGCCCTCAACTGCATCGGTATGTCGGTACACCTAATTTTAGAGTGTAACAGCCTCTAATATTATCTTATCGCAATTATCATCAAATTAAATCATCATTATAGTTGTTATTACTATATAATAATAAATATAAAAAAATTACTCTGGGAAACAATTTATAGAAACCAAAAAAATATATTTTAATCGATGATTGTTTATTTTAAAAAGCTCAATTCTATATGTATGATTAAACTAGATAAAGTTAAGAAGCTACTGATATGTAACCATCAATATTCACAATAATCACACCCAGTGTAAAAAGAAGACAAGTATTTGTCAGACGGATTGGCAATCTGATGCTGATCGTATGCTGAATATCAAAGAATAATATTTGATGGATTATCTAATCATGAAGATTTAATGGTATCAAGATATGATATGTTGCTCGTGCTAGATGACACTATATTAAGTACCAATTCCAGTTTTATATCTCAAGTTACACTTATATACCAGCGTGCGTTGTAACTATCGCATTCTTCGATTCTTCGACTTCTGCAGCAGGGTGGTCCCTCATTCTGCTTGTAGTAGGAACAGCAGCAGCAGCAGCAGCCACAATGTCTGGTTTTGTCGTCGCCAGCAAGACCATTACATACATACACTTGTATCAAAAAACGTATGAGTGATACTCTATACTACTATTGGAGCCAGTCCCATTTAATTCTTCTGTATACATATATATATATATATATATGTAACAATAGTGATATATGTAGCAGCATGTACCCTTTGTTAAAAGTAACTTTCACCGAGTAGAGCTTGTACACCTTTGCGTTATGTACTCTGGCTCATCAGACTGGTTGTCTCCATACTCCGCGTGTCATGTGTGTTATGTGGATTGCGGGTTTTGAACCTAGTCAACTTGCTGCTTCAGCACTTAAAACACACCACACGATTATTTACCTGGTAAGTTGTTGCTGTTGGTATGGTTGCCATTATAACGGGAATAATTCAGTACCGCTTTTTATCTTTTCAGACAATTATACTCAAACAAAGTTATAAAATTATAATTATTTTCACAAAAATTCCAAATTCATTTGGAAAAAAATAAAAAAAAACTATACTCGAAAAGATACTTTACCAATTTTTCATTGATTCATGGTGAATGAAAAAAATTCAACATCTAGTAAAAAAGCCGCTTACTGAGACAAAAGCAAAAAATTTAATCCTCCGTATATGAGTCAAGTAGTTATTATCATCATCAGTTGAAATATAGTTTAAAATTTTATCAATTATCTTTAAATAATGTAATAATAGTACTAACAATGATAAATAGTAAATGTACAGTTTATCCAGCTGAAAAAGAGTTTTCGCACCTTTCACCTGCCCACTTTTTGTTTGTGTCTGATCCCGCATGATATGAATCACTATAGTGACGCAATAACCCGCAGATTCTCTTGAAGATTCTACATTTAATATTTAAAAATAAAATAAAAAAAAAATCAGTTGAATTTATTGTAGGGGTTTTGTGGAGTACCGCGTGTAGCAGTCTAATCAGCGATTATCATTGGATAACACATAGCAGCAAAGACCGATCATTTAAGTTAAAAGTAACTTATCAAGCAAACATACAGGTTTTTCTTGAGGAATATAAAACCATCTTTGTAATTTGTATACAGTATATACAGTATACAGTATACAGGTCGGCTATTCAACCGTGTAACTCTGTAATGACGTAATGACTCGACTATAAGAGCGCGTGCGTGCATCTAATGCACGAACAAGAATAAAATACAACCAACAACCATCGGCAAGCATCCTTATTCACATTATTTTTATATAGATTTAACCTTCAGGGGCTTGTTGTTTTTTATTTGCTTCAAGAAATACTTATTACTCTCCGATATGAATTTTACATATGAGAGACACATATAGAAGAATATACACTACACTTTTTATTAATTAATAATATCAAGTAATCATCAGTATTATTAGTTTAATGTAATGTACAAGATCCAAAATTAGAATGGAGATGGATCTATTGCATGTAATATTAATAATAATATTAAGTCTAAAAGTCTATGATGTGAAATGCGACTTGGAATGCGATTACAGTCGTACGTATACGATGCACATGTTCATATATATATATATATATATATATATATACTGATGGTATAATAATGTATATAAAACAGTCTTGGTAGTCTTATACAAGAGAGTATGAGAGGCATTTGGATAAATTAGTAACTCGCAGAACCGTCAGCCACGGATACGCTCGTTAGTTGACGACTTGCAAAGAGTTACAACACATATGCTATCTGTAGATTATATATTATGCATATTATACATATATATATATACAAGGATAAGAAGATCTTCTTATATGCAATTTGATATCTGATCCTCTTCACTTGTTCATCCAGATTTATAATTATTATTTTTTGTTATTATTATTATTATTATATTAGCACACAATTTCAATTACTTTTCGTTTTACAAACTAACAACCAATTAAAGTACCCATAAATAAATTTCAAGTATCTCATAATAATAATTATTATTAATATCGTGTTTGACGTATGTACGTGCGTATAATATATAAATGTTGTCGAATGGCAATAAGGCCAATTTTATTTATTTTATCGACCGGGACTGTTACTTCCTTTGTATTAACGCTCAAAGAATCTCAATACTTTTTGATATTCACTGTTTAAATGGACAATTAATTAAAAATTTTAAATGCAGTCAGCAGCAAAAACTTGACGACTATGTCTTGCGTTTTTTAAAACAGAATTTATATGGTATATCCGCCGGAAATTATTATCGTTTTTACATATGTTTTGTTTTATTTATTTCAGCTGCAATATTATCAATGTATATCACTTAATTTCATAGATTAAAAAAAAAAAAAATAATAAATCAATATTGTATAGTAACCAAATGAATTTTAATTGTGTTTCAGGTCATCCAATGGACGGGGAACTGAGTCATCAATCAGTTCAGATTTTGTTTTAGATAAACCTCGGTCTGTTCCTTCACCGAGGTAAATATCCTTATTTTATTACTATTATATAATAATAATTAGAGTTATTGTTACTGAGTATTATTAAATTGACTGTTGTAGACAAATTCATCCCCTTTACGGTGAAAAGGCAGGTCTTTTGGGGTATTATGATACCGTTGGTAATACAGAAAATTTTCCACCAGCCCCTAATATCGTTGTTGAGGGTGGTAGAATCGAGTTTGTACGGCCTTCACAGGAGGGCACTGCCAACAGAAAAAGTGCTGTGTCTCGGGGTTCACAAACCTGTATTGAGCAACCAGAAAAATCCGATCCTGCTAAGGTAATTTTATTTAATATAATTAAAACTACCGTTTATCAATTAAATTAATAACATGCAATTATTTATGATTAATTGAAAGAATAATCATCACCCAACAACATTAATTGATTAATTTTAATAAAGATATTGGTTAATTTAATTACGGATACCGAGAAATATTTGACCCTGGTAAATATAATTATTAAAATGAAGCTGCTTGAATATTTTATGATTTTATTAGAGATAATAAAAAATATATTAAATTAATTTAGTAGATAATTTAAATTCAATATAATAAATATTTTAGTTTGTCCATTTTTGTTAATCTCTGGTTAAAAAAAAAAAAAAAAAAAAAAAAAAATTTTGAAATTTGATAGAAAGTTACGATTTATAAAAAAAGCGGAACAAAGCGCCTACGTATAAACTTTGTAGGCGTTTAGTGTATGTATTAATTGATCAATGTCTCGATTATTGAGAGTGTCGAAATCGATGATAATGTTTATTTTATAAAACAAATTGTATTAGTAATTTTAATAAATTACTGTCAAGTTTATCCATTAAATTTATTTATAAAACAATTAACATATAAATGTATCAAAAATTAATAAAAAGGTAGACTGTCTTTTAACATTATATGATAATAATAATAATCAAAAAAAGGTTGTTTACGTGAAATAGGAATCTGATAGAAGGAAAGCAAAAGCTAACTTTAATATCCTTTCTTGAGATTGTGCTCATTGAGGTCTGTCAGTATGTGTCAGTAGCAGGTTGACAGCCAACAACCACAAATAATTCGCAATATCGGCATCGACTGCCTGTCAACAAGAAAATGATGAGGGTCAATTAAAACTATCTCAACTATTACAATACATCAATACTGAAAAATAATAATAATTAATTTAAATTTAAAGGAGATAAAAAAGAAAAGTTATTGAGAATTTAAATTTTAATAAACACCTGGTGAATAACAAAGAACAGTAAAAATTGCACCTGCTTCAATGACATTAACACGAAACTGAACAAAATAAATGTTAAAAAAATTATAAAATTACTGGAGATTGTCGTATGCTGACGGTAATAAAATTTAACCTTGTGAGAAGGCGCAAATACAATTAAAAAAATAAAATTAAAAAAAATAAAAAAGTTTAAAAAGCAGCCGGCTGGTTCAGTGAACTTGATATAACTCTTTTCCACCTTGCAATATAAGTACACTGTATACTTTGTATTATATTAGCACGTGTAGTCTATCAGGTGAATTTACACATATAAATAATATAATAATGCTGGTTTTTATTTTTTGTCAGAGTGCCGTCGCTATATAGATATGTACGTAGTTTGTTTCTAAGGGCGTATAGTAAGGGGGAGAGTATTTTTTTAAATTATTATGTATCGAATTGTTGGATACACGCCGGTGTGTTGAATAGTGACAAAAGTTGGCGCCGGTTCCAACCAATATTCCAACTTTACCCTAAAACAAATTCTCTATTATTTTCTATTCCTGTTATGTGTTTATAACTCATCACTGTTAATAGATATCTACTTTGTCTCCAATTTATATATTTATGTATAGTTAAAAAAATTTTTTCGAAATATTTTATATATTAAATGAATAGGATATTTTCTTTAAAGGATGAATCTTTGTTTATCGTCTCTGATGATTTTTCCGAGATATAATACATATAATTATATAAAATGGTTGTTTGCGTGTGAGAATGCCGGAACGTTTAAGCTGTAGAGGGTTAAACTTAAGTTTTTCCACATATTTATTTTAAAATAAAGTGAATTTATAAAAAATTTCTTAACCATCAGTTATACAGCACGCGAATAAAATGATTTTATTTAAGATTATATTCTATAAATTGATGTTCTTATACTTGGTGTTTACATTTCACATTGTTATTGAGTTGTATTATTTAATGAGAAAATTCACCCTCGTTATTACATTTTCTTTGCCATAAATTTTTTATTTATAAACGTTATTTTATATATATATATATATAATGATGATGACGCCTCAATGGTGCGTGACGCATTATAAACTTTTTTTTCATAAACTTACTTAAAAAATGTATAAATATAATGTTAAAGAACACATAAATGTGAGATAAATTGATCAATAAACGGCAATTTATATACAAATTACTTTTATAGCAAAAGGTGAGAAAATAAATATGTTTAAATCAAAGCTCTTGTCATATAATAAAAACTATACTAGGTATATTACTATATTAGGAAAACTTTCAGAGTATAATTTTATTCTTATTATAAGCAATCATTTTATTTTATATCACAGATAAAAAAAAATAAATTTTAAAGATGCATAATAAACGATTTAAAATTTTTATAATGTTTAACCTGGAATTTTGTTTTTTCGTTTTTTAGGAGAGTCTAGATGAAAGAGTAAAAGAATTGGAAAAAATTTTAGAAAATGAGCGAGCAGCAGCCCAGCGTGATCGTGCAACTATTACTAAACTACAATTGAAGGTTGTTAATTTTTATTGATATTTGATATTTAATATTATTTTTCGTATAAAAAATTATTGATCATCTTTTAACAGACGATTAACATCAATTAACAAACTATTTTATAAGAATATGTGTTGATATTGATATAATTTATAATAATTTGAAATTATTAAATAGTAATTTAGTGATGTGTGACGTTATTATATAACGTTTTCAGATATTTGTTCTAGATATAGCCTGGTATAATAATTTATTTTCAGTGCGCAAGACACCCTTGCTACTTTTGTTACTTTTGCTACTTTTGGACTTTGTATATATCACCCTAAAATGTTTCCAAGATAAAGTTAATTGAATGACACGACAGTCCAGGAAGATATTTTTAGAAACTGAAACAAGAGATAAAAAAAATAAAAAAGACAATCATCGCAATAGTAGATTATTTCTTCGTAATTTTAACCATTTTCATTTTTTCTTTCGCTTAACAAACTTTTTTTTTTTTTTTTTTTTAATATTGCATAATTATTTAATAGTTAGTAAAACAACAGTGTAAGCTCTTGGACATGTGCAATTATATATTATTGTATTTAACATTAACATACAAACAAATGAAAAGTACGCAAGCGCAATTGTAAGGGGTAGCTAACTTAGGGTGATAGTGAATTTTCGAGGGAGCCTGACTGTTACTTCTAGCTTCCAATCAGTACGCCGGCGTCCATGACGCGTGACGCACTTTTTTTTTAATCGCGAATTTTTACAAATAATTTAAATACATTAAACAATGAACTAGTTATAAAAGCATCTTCATGTGCCTATAAAGAAGAAAAAAATCATCTTTTTTTTTTACTTTTAACATTTTTACAATTTTTATAATAAATATATACTATTTTATATTATAACTTTTATGAGATATTACCGAAATTGTTCTACTAATAAGTTTACCCTCTTATAATTAAACCTTGTTCAATTAAAGACCAAATTACTTTTTATCTCGTATGTTGTTTCCAAAATAAATTTTTAAATCTTACAGTTTACTCAGTACATTTATTACAAAAATATTACAATTTCACTGAAAAGAAACAATAAAAAATTAAATTTTCGACAATTCAGATTGAAATAACGAGTAGGAAAAAAAAAAAAAAAAAAAAAAAAAAAAAAAAAAGGATAAAGAATAATAGGTCGGGTGAAAGGGAAAAGTGCAATTTTACAAAGCTACTGCTACTACAAGGTCAGACAGGGTGGCCGCTCGTGAGCGCGGTTGGGGTGGAGTACCAGGCGGAGGGGTTTCACCCTCCGCGACATCACATCGGGGATGTCCCGGCAGCGAGGCGATCCCCCAAACCGAGCACCTATCAAAAACTCATCGCCTCATGGGCGCCAACTTTACTAAACTCACTAGGGTAATGTACTAAATATAAATAAAAAATAAAATCAAAGCTTAAACTTTATTAAATTAATATTAATAGTAGGTCTTTTAAAATTTTAAGGTAATAATTGATAAAATTATGTTGAATTGATGGTCGTCTGTTGCTGAATCTCAATTTAATATATCAATTGATCTGTAATAATAAATTTAATTTTTATTTTAGAGAGAGGCGACACAACGAGATGTGGAACGGGAACGTCGCCTTAGATTGGAAGCCGAATCTCGGGCACGAGAAGCTATGGCTGAAACTGAACGCACTCGAGCGAAAGTTCATCATTTTCAACGCGAATTTTCAAGGTATTTTTTTTTTTTTTTGTTTTATCTATTACACTGTGTGTTATTTAATTTTATATCACACTGATGCACAACGAAAATCATTGAAAGGACTCATAAATATAAATAACGAAACAAGCGCGTTACTGTATGTGAATGTGGGAAGCAATAACCACCGGACGCTTGCGGTAAATCATCGATATTGGCTTGGGGCCAATAACACGTTCTATTGTCAATGAATGATCATCTCTGTATATATATATATATACACGCTATCAGATTTACAGTATAGATATAAATTAATATTTAAAAATGAATTTTGGATTCTAATTTAAAAAATATTAATAATAGTATACAATATAAAATAAATAAATGGTGGTGGTTTTTATTGTAAAGCTTCATAGGGTATTTTATTAAGTGATGGAGCAAAAACAAGAGCACTCAATGAGAGCAAGTAGTACTCGATCTAGTGAAGTGAACGACACGGTATATTGAGAATAATTCTTTTCATACATACACGTCGTCATTCTGATACTTTTGATGCTGCTACTGCTGTAGTATTATCGATGAATCAAGTACATTCTTTTGTATAGCGATAGATAATAAGACAGACACTTGTACGTGCTTTCCCTCACACTCGTGAAATTCTCTTTTGTTGTAAAAATCCCGTCATGTCTTTTGCAATTGCCCCAGTTATTTCTTTTATTTATTCTCACCTAATTTTACATTTAACCGCAATGTTTATAAATGAATTAATAAACTTTTTTTAGGATCGAAGAGTCATCTAGAGGATTACTTCAACAAAAGCAAAAGGTAGAACAGTTAAAACAAGAAAAAACAGCGCTTACAATTTCATATGAGGTATTATTATAATTGTTATAATTAATTATTATTATTATTATAAACAATAAAAATAATTTAAAACACTTTAGACGCGCGTACATCAATGTCAAACTCAGATATCAAAGCTTCAATTAGAAAATGAATCAATGCGAGGACAACTGAGGGGCTTGGAAGCTGCTTGTGCTGGAGAAGTCCACGCTTCTCTTGTTGCTAGACTGGCAACTTTAGAAACTGAACACGTTGCTCTTGCTAGAGACGCTGATGCTCAAAGAAGACAATATGAAAGGTGTCTCGATGATGTTGCTAATCAAGTAGTTCGGGCATTGCTTTCTCAAAAGGTAGTAAAACTTGAAATACATCTAACTAACATTAGTATTATAATATTATAATGATATTAAAATGAATATTAAACTTTATTAGGGTTTGAGAGAAGAAATAGGAACATTAAAAAGACGTATACGTGAATTAGAAACTCAAAATCGAGCGCTTTCTGGACTAATAGCTCATACGACAACGAAAACAAAATCATCGACTCGATCTAATGGTGGAATGGGAAATACAGCAAATAGTAAATCATCATCTGAATTTATCAGAGGTATAATCGAAGCTGGGCCTAATGGATTAGTTGCTGCTTTAGGATTCGACAGTGGTGATGGATCCTGGATTCCTTTACCAAGACCAAGATCACTTAATCTTAAAATACCAACTGTTATGGCTGGTAAATATCGACGCAATCGATCTATAGGTAAAAAAAAAAAAAAAAAAATTATAATTATATTACTATTATAAATGTAATAATTGTATTTAATACAATTGTTTTGTAGGTCAAAAACAGGTATCTGAAGAAGAGTGTAGTTCAAGTCCTGAAAGTGTAAATAGAGACGAAGGATATTCGACAATGTCATCAGACGTTCAGGGTGATGGAGCTCGAGGCCAAGAGCCAATACGAGGATTAGAGGATCTTAAAGAAGCAACTGACGAGACTGAAGGTGATTTATCAACGGATGTACGGCTTGTTGCTTTGGATACTGGTGGTGATCCGGAAATTCTTTTTCTTCCTCTTAATCTAACTGTTGGAATAAATCAAAGACACAGTTATCCTCCCTCTAAACAATTACTTCCTTATCAACATGTTATGAGAAGTTTTTCCGACAGTCATCTTTATCTTAAATTGACCTCTACAATTTCTTCTAATTCACCTTGCTGTAATATTCAACAAACTCCTGTTGAGTCATCCTCGTTGTTTGTTGTTGAAGAAGACGGATGGGATGCCGATTACGTTCAACAATGGCTCAGGTAACAATTGTTGTTATTATTATTATTATTATTATTATTGATGATGATGTTTTTTATTAAAATCAAAATTTAATTATAATAGGTTAGATGATACGAGAAGTGCTCAACAAAATCGTGATCTCTTTGAATTAGAGTATGACAGAGCTGAGTTAGAAGATTGGAGTTTTTCATTGTCAACCGAGGATTTAACAAGTGAGTCATCATCATCACTAATTTGGAAAGAAGAAAATCGTAATCCTATCATATCATCAACACTTGCAGCTATCAAAGAAAACAATCCGATTGAATTGGAAGAGGACGCCAATGAATTTTTATGGAATGGAGCTAGTTATTTGGCTGACCGAACTGGTGGAGAATTGGTAATTAGATTATTAAATTATTTATATTATAAATTACTACTGTTAACAATATTTGAATAATTATTAACGGTGTAAAATTAAAATAGGTTGCACTTTTGATGGATGCAAGAGCAACAGGTCCTTGGCCTTATGCATCTAGCCCCGGGGCATCTTGGAGTAGTGCCGAAGAAGGTATTCCTGAAAGCTCAAGTAAGAGATCCTCGGCTGCGTTGTCTGGTTGCGGGAGCGATGATCCTGATTCGCCCTCTATCGGAACAGACTTTACTCGTGATTTTTATCGGCTAGTCAAATTTGAAAGTACCAAAAGCCTTGCCAGTACGTCTTCCAAAAGCGGCAAACCTTTTCTGCCAGATCGAGATCAAGCTCTACACAGTGTCTTATCTTTTATTGCAGAGCAACAAATGTACCTCACTGAAATGCCAAATAATTCTGATAACAAAAAATTTCATCAACCTCAAATTCAAGGTATTTGATACAATCATTTATCAAAAATAACATTTTAACTTAATAATTAATTTTAATAGTTCTAGACTATGACTGTAATGATAAAAATGATTCAACTGTAACAACAACCACAACAACAACAACAACAACATCATCATCATCATCATCATCATTATCAACGGTGTTGAACCAACAGCATGAGTCATTTGAAAAAAATCAAAGTTACTGCTGTTGCATTGAATCTTCAGATAAATTACTTGCCAATAATTATAGTTGTTGTTGTAGTAGTAATAGTATTAATAGTTGTAGTTTATTAGATCCCTGTGATGAAATTAAAATTGTCAAAAATCTAAACCAAGATAGAATAGTAAATGAAAGTTTGGAAACTGGCAGTAGTGAAATCAACGACACTGAATTTAATTCTTCAAATTTAACTATTTTGACGACCGTTTGTACAACAATTCCAACAGCAGCAACAACAACAACAACAACAACAACAACAACAACACTGCTAGGTGCAGTACCTGAAGAGGATGAAGATGTTACTTCATCAACACCTAGTACAGTTGTAAGATGTCCAGTTAAAATTAAATGATTTAACATGACCATCATCAACACCATAACTATCATCATCTACATCTTCTCATCACCATCACCACCACCATTATTATTATTACTTTCAACGTCAGTTAAAACATTGCTATTATATTATTATCAGGTGAGTCCTGTAAGAGCGTCTCTTCTAATTGAGGGGCAAAATCGATCTTTGAGCTTCCATGAGCGTGCCACTTCTAAAGACGTTATCAACGAGCTAAATAGGATGATAAGAAAAGGCGAAGACAATCAAATAAACACTCAGGATTCGTCATCCAATAAAGTTAAATTAGAAAAACTCGATCTAGCCTGCTGCTGTCCCACTGGATGGGTTCACGTTGAACGTGACATTGACTTTACCGACCCAAAGGTAAAAAGACTCGTCACTTGATTATTTCAATTATTATTATTGTGTTGTTAATTTTTTTTTTTTTTAATTAAAGGCTAGAGCGAATCTTTTGGACGTGATGTTGGCAAGCAGTGAAAGCTCTTCAGCAACATCTAGTAGTGCCGGATCAGCTGCAGGTAGTGATTCTGGCGATGAACCTCCTCCTGATTATCGGTATCTTCATCGTTTGCATCGTTACCGTCGACAAAAAAAAGGTTTGCTTAATAATTTATAATGCTTTTATACTAATTTTATTTTGCTTTATTAATATGCTTATTAATAGCTTTTATATTTGTTGGTATAACACCAGGATAAAAGCATTAGTTATTATAAATAATAAAGTAAAACTTTGCCACCCAAAAATAGCTTGATAGACTCTAAATAATTTAAAATTCAATAATGCTTTTTACCTTTTTATCATAAATCATTAATTATACATATAATATTTCGAAAACATTGATATAAAACACATATAAAAATAGATAAAATAAATTGACATCATATTGACATTTGTACAAAGCTATTACTTTATTTTCTGTTCAGATGATAGCGCCTACGCAGTGTGCTTTGATTGTCACGAGAAAAGCTATGTAGTTCGGCTTAGTGACGATCAATTTCTCTAATACTAAATATTTTGGATCAAGAGCTCAAACAAATCCTCTAATCTCGTATAATAAATTATAGTGTAAGAAAATAATAATAATAACAATGATAATGATAATGATTAAATACTAAGCCGAGCTACTTTGTGCCCATTAGAGCTGCTGCAATTTAGGAATGAGAGCGAGAGCGAAAGAAAGAATGAACTTGAGGGGGGAGAATATAATTGTAAAAAATCTTCGAGACGTGTTGACCCGCCGCTGCTTGTGGTGTTTAATTCAGCGTCAGCAGCTCAAGCTCATCGTGTGTTGAGGATATCTTCTACCTGGAACTCTTATTCAAGACCCTCGATTATCGAACGTGGCCAAGAATTTTTTGTCAGATACGGAGAAAAGGAACGTCAAGCTGTTGCATCTTTTGACTTTCTCGACGAGATTAATCCTCATGAATCTTTGTCATCCTTGTCATCTTCAGAGACATCGACAACAACATCTAGCGAACTTGAGAACCTTCTTCCTACCACAAATTATATGCAAGTTTCACCACTTTAAACAAAAAATTTGGTTACGTTCAGATTTACTGACTTGATATTTATTGTTTTATTCTCGATATACTTAATTTTTTTTTTTTTTTTTTTTTTTTTTTAACTCATTTAAAATTTTAATATTTTATTTTTATTAATGCTTTTCCAATTTTGTAGACTCTGAGCTCACAAAACTACTAGTAAATATATTTATCTTTTATAATTAAACACTTGAAAATATTAGCAGCATGTTGTGGTGGTAATTTTGTCTTACAAATTTAAAATTATTTCATAATTTATATATTGTACACGAAAAAGTCTGATAGAGTATTGTCAAATCTTTACAACAAATGTAATGTAATCATTTCACTTTTATATTATAATAAAATTTATAAAAGTGTAATGAATAAAAGGTACTATTACTACTACTATTATTATTATTATTATACATAAAATTTCTTTTTAATTATTATTAAATATCAAATAACTTGTAAATAGAATGTATTATAGATGTTAAATTATAAACTCTAGAGACTTAATAAATAATGACAATATATATAAAGAAAAAATAAATTATTAGTTTTTTTTTATTTTCAAAAATATATAAACCATTTAATAATATTAAATATTAACACAAGTTACGTACAGAAAGCTTTTTTCTGAATTTATATAAATATATAATGTAGGAAATTTAATTTTCATTATATATGGTTGAACATTTAGATAAACTTTGTTTTTGTTTTTCTCAACTAATGCTATAAGATTCTGAAGATATTGGTATGAAAAATATCGTACCTAACAAGTAAATGTAAAAGTATATAAATTATCATTTTTTTTTTTTATATTTCTTCCTTTTTGTTTTTGATTATTTCATAATTAGCTTTTTTTTGCAAGCTACAGTATAATTACAAGTAATAATTAAAAATTAAACTCTGTACGCTCGACGATCGGCGTTTCGTATCGAATTAGCAAGGCACAAGGCGAATATAATTCCGATCAATTCAACTCCAGCGATACCTAAAGCAATTCCACCAAGAAGTTTACCAGCAAGCTCGAAGAAAGCAGCGACGTTCTCGGAACATCCTTTTCGATAAGGCTGATTGCAAAATTGTTGATGGTTCTTTGAATCTATTGGACAACAGCTTATTGGAACAGATCCATTAAATCCAGGTCTGCTGGCTGAGAAATCATCTGGTCCCTCAATACCACAGCAACTCAACTAATAATAATAATAATAATAATAATAAATATTAAAATTTAATATCAATTTACATATTAAATATATTATTATTTATAACTACTTACAGCAGTTTGCACAAGATCAATAAATATACGATCCTCTTTTTTGTCTTCCTTCCAGTAATCGTTGAACATTTCTTCGTAAGTGTGGTCAAATGATTTTCGGTCAAATCCTTTCAATTTAATAAAAGCGAGAATTGCAATCGCTATTTGAGCCACTAATATTGTCAGTAGCAGAATCGCAAACTGTTGATTTTTTATAATTAATAATTAATAATTAATAATATAATTGTAAATAATAATTATTAAATTTATTTACTCACAGTTACTATCATGCAGTGACTATCTCTGATAGCACCACAACATCCGAAGAATGCTATTACGAAAATAATACTTCCAATAATAATAATAGCTATTACAGGAAATATTACATTTTCTTGCATTTCAGTTGACACATCTTTTATATTCACGTAGATAATTACCGCTGGAATAATAAGCGCGAGACCACATAACTATAACAAAAACGAAAAAATTCTTTTAATTAGTATAAGGAAAAAAAATTAATTTTATAAATAAAGTCTGAATGATCTGACGCTATCAAAAAACAACTTGCCGTTTCAGCTAAATATATAATTATATTATTACTATACGCTTGAAAGTAATATGCGTTGTATTAATTCTATAATACTCTATTAAAAAGAAAATATTTTCTGCAAATATATTTATATTAATTTTTTACAGTAATTATTTAATTATTTATGTTAATTAAGTAGTAAAAATTTTGTCATTGAGCTTTAAAAAAAAAAAAAAAAAAAAAAAAAAAAAAAAAAAAAAAAAAAAAAAATAAAGAGATCAGCCAAGGTCAATGTAATTTAACACTCATTGTATGTATTGTATTTTTTTAGTATTGTGTTGCAATTTTTTGGATGTTTTAAATATTTTATTATTAATATACTTTTATTATTTTGTACGGGTAAAAGAAAAGAATTTGATTTTAATGAAATAATAATACTGATGACGCCAACGGTTTTAAAGCAGTGTAAAAAACAACTCACGGAAAATATAAAATTGAAGACAAACAGTAGCCACTTGATACATCCTACAGCACACGACATTTTTAAAAACAAAAAACTTGATAGTTTATTGACGTTTTTAAGTATTTAAAAAAAAAAATTAATAATAAAAAAACTTAAATAACAATTAATA
Source organism: Cotesia vestalis (assembly GCA_000956155.1). Lineage (NCBI taxonomy): Eukaryota > Metazoa > Arthropoda > Insecta > Hymenoptera > Braconidae > Cotesia > Cotesia vestalis. The sequence goes on along the minus strand of JZSA01002869.1, from coordinate 7,907 downwards.
TAAATAACGTTTATATTTTTTTAAAATTTAAAACAGAGACTGTGACGACTATTGGAGGATCGGTGAGACGCAACTATTCGTTAGTAGTGCTTATATTACTCGCTTGCCGATACTACTTGACTCTATATTATACATTCTACATTCTACATAAGGTTGGTTGCATCGCTGTTGTTTCATCCTCATCCACATCTTCATCATCAACATCTCTTTCTCTCTCTCTTCTCAGCGATGATCAGCATTGGTTCCACCACCACTATCATCACTACCACTACTACTAACTCTAGTTTTCTATTACTACTACAGCTATACTACAATAAAATTTCATACCAGAAGACCAGAACCCAGAACAATTTCCCCCATCAGTTTACTGCACTCATTTTTATATACCTACATAATACTATAACATGCTGTTTTTAATCCACCAAAGACTTACGTCATCACCAGATAGAACGCATGTCCTTGGATGATTATTCATCGTACATACAAACCGTATTGGCTCGCGATTCATAGTTATCTATATATACCTACTTATTTATTTTACTTTCATTGTACTCTACCAAAATTTATCATATATATTTATATATATGCGTATTTTTTGCCCCATTACTTGATGAGTAGTATAAACAATTTTATAATTATAATAACTACAGTAAACGACAAATTAACACGCAAAATTATTATTTTTTTCATTTAAAAATAATTTATTTATTAATTATATTTTGGTAATAACTTTGGCTGGGCATTTTATTATTTTATCTTCTTATGAAATATTTTTATTATTATTTCTAGAGGTATTAAACCATGACGTAAATATCTTTAACGGTAAAATTGATCGACCGGTCTTTTTCTTTGTCAACTAATAACTTGTAGCGTCAGTATAATTAGCATTATTATTATTATTTTACCCATATAAAATAAAAGTGTTATTAATAAAACTTGATACCTGATGAAAAAAATAAAATAAATATTAGTAATATTAGTAAAAGTGATTTAAAGAAGAAAAAAAAAAAAAACATATATACGTACTGTAAAGATAAAGTTGAAAATAAATAGTAAATACTTGATGGTATTTTCACCGCAATTCATTATGTAAACAAATATTTGAATATTTTATTTACTGATCACTATTTCAAACAAATAATAACTCCCACTATATTAAAAATCTAACAATTAATAATAATTATTGTTATTGTGGATAATACAATTTATTTATATATTATTTAGATTTTAATTAATCTTGTGTACGAGTTATTCAACTGCTGGTGGTGTGTCACACAGCACAACGTCACGATCTCCAATTGCAACGACTTTTTATTTACCACTCTTCTCTACTGGTCTTCAGTCTTGTACCCACTTTTACCACTGTATTGTTGTATGAGTGTATATATATTCCTATATACTATAGTATACACTATATGTATTGTGGTAACATATTTTAGCGATGAAAAAAATACAAAGATATCAATGATATTCTATATGAATACAGTACTATCCTTAATGCCCCACCCGAGTTTATATAATTTAAAGAATTCAATTTTTTTTTTTTTTTTTGTTTATATGTATATAGATATGTGTGTAAGTTATATACCTGTTGCTTACTATCGTTTATATTAATCTTTGTGAGTAATTTGTCAAATTTTCGATAACACATATCTTTATAAATCAAAAAATGGTGACACACTAATTAGATAATATATCTATATATATATATATATATATATATATATCTGAATGATGACTCAAAAGTCAATAATAAAAATTTTATCACTTGTTGGAAGTAATTAAAACGCAATTACTACAACTAATTCGTACCAGAATGATTAAGCGCCGGCCGATGGCGGGGCCGATGGTTTTTGTAGGGCTAATTCTATTCGTCTTGGTATTTTTTTTTTGATTGCTTTAATGCAACAGAATATGCTAACAATAAGCAGAGTCTGAAATTTAAAAATATAAATATTTTATAAATAATTTAAGTAACACCAAATATGACAACTATTACCTCGATAATTATTGAACAAAGAATTAATAAAAAAATATGTAAAAGTATCGAGCGAATAGAGTGTATGGCTAAATGTTGGCATTCTTTTCCATAAACATCTTCGCATACTGTTTTTAATTCACTGTTGAGTCTTTGGAAATTGCAACAAAACCAAGATGTCAATTCTTCAAATTCAGGTGTTGAAGTTTCATTGTATCCACAGCAAATTAACTGAAAATATAATGCTTATAGATATTGTATATTTTATTGATATAATTATTAAAACCAATTACCTTGATATTCTTTTCTTTGAATGATGACAAAAATGTTTGTTGTTTCAATTTTGGTATTGACAATGTTTTTTTCAAGCTTGTTACCAGTAAAGCGCCTAATTTTTCGTGAATAATCAACACCCATATGCCAATCGAAATTTCAATTATAGATATTAAAGTAAATGTTAGTAGAAACTATAAATATAATTAAAAATTTTTAAAATTATAGTAAAAAAAAAAAACTAGAAATTTTTTTTTATACGCTCACCGTCGTTATTTGCCGCCGATTGTATTTGTAGTCAACAATGTACCAAAAGTACGTAATAAATGCAAATGTTATTAATCCTGTAATTATAAGTATGATTGGAGGTGATGATGATCCTTTAATATAATGAATTATCAAAGTATCATTGTTGAAAGATGAATAATTGTGCTGGTGGAGTTGGTAAACAAACAGACTGCTTACTGTACAAATTATTAAACCTAAAATCTGTTAAAAAATTATTATTATTTTATTTTAATTTAGTTTTAATGGTTATTATCGCTTAAAGACTTACCCCGAGAAAAATAAAACAACTGAAAAGTACATAACGTAAGCAAAAATAACTTCCCGTCATTTTATTATATATTTATAAATCACTTGACTTTATTTAAAGTTTAGATGATTTATGAAATTATTTATTTTACATTATATTTGTATTATAATTAAATTCAATTAAATGACAATGGTACTTGACCAAATACATCTTGATAATAACAAGTATCTCTTCTTCTACATCAGCAGCACACAGTATAGATGACGAATTAAAATTTATTTATATTTTTAGAACAACTCTTGTTCACCGCAAGTATTTCACTGATGGTTCCAATTAGAAAAACTATTTATTGATCTTATTATATTTATTGAACTAATTGTTTATCATTGAAAATATTTAAAAAAAAATATATATATATATATTAACAAATTGTCAAAATGTTTTTCTGCTATAAGAATTAAATATTTTACGATAAAATCTCTTTGAACTTGGCTCCTTTTGCAAGTAGAGCGCTGCTGTCAGGTTTCTTACCGGAATATGATATGTACGGGAACTGTGTAGCGTTGGGCTAATTAAATTTATAACAGAATAACCTTAAAAAATGTAAACATGAAGATTCAGTAACACTGGTTTATCTATCTCTACATTTTTTTTTATTTATTCCATTTGTTACTTTTAAGACAAACAATGACAATGATTAGTATAGGTAAGTCCATAAACAATAATCAAAATAAACAAATTAATTTTTATTTAATGATTAATGATTGTTCAGAAAGTTTATAAGGAAATATTTTGAAATTCATTGAGAATTATATGTTGATAAAAAATAAAACAGATGGCACTTTTGACTTGAAAAAAAAAAAAAAAAAATAATAATAATAATAATAACTGTTGAAGAACGACTGTCGTGGTCAAAAAATACATTATACATATATATATATATATATGATTATTTATACATGTTAAATTATATGGATATATAGTACATGCAATATGTGTTGAATTATGATTTGTCATTGATAATAAATTTAACATTACTTTGAAGGAAAAATAAATAAATATCTATGTTGAAATAGGTATGTTTATTTACTGAATTATTATTTAAACACCAATAGACCAATTAATACAAAGAAATAAAATATTGATAACGTTTTTTGTATAATATTTTCAGAATGTCAATACCAGCACGAACACGAGTGTAAAATAATAACAAAACAAAACTAAAAAAAAAATATAAAAATGAGTGATGATCTTAATAAGAATCCATTTGTCGGTTTATTTACGACACCCAACGAAGCTGTCTCATTTTTATCGCAAGCAACAACTATTGACCCCATGACAACAACAATAACAACACCATCAGCTATTAGCCAACGTGTGTCAAGTGTTCAAGATGATGATAGTGTTTATTTAAATGAAAATAATGTCGAAACTGGTAAAGTAAATCATAAAAATAATGATCGAGAGGACGAAATAATCCAACAAGTATTTGGTTTGCTTTTAAATTCTAAAACTCCTTGCCGAGGAAGTAAACAGCAATTGGTTTCTATTGACAGTGATGACATTGAGAATGGTATTTTTGAGCGTCTGACATTACTCGATATACCTGGCAAGTTAGTTCCTAAAAATGGACCAACAGCTGATCCTCATTTTCTCCAATCAGAAGTAATAACTTATCTTTTTGAGTGTTACTGTAGACTTGAACAACGAAATAAAGACAATGATATTGTTGAAAATCTTAATAAAATAACTCTTCGATCCGCTGGTACAGCATTACAACCAGATATTTTTCAAGATCAAGAGGTAATTTTTTTTACTTTTTTTGTTTTTTTCAATTAAATTATTCAATACTTTTTATTTTAATATATTTAATTTTAGGTGGATTCACAATTTTTAAGATTATTTATGGATGATTCATTGTTGACCCAAGCTGAAAAATTCACACAAGAATTGGCAGCCATTATAAAGACAGACTATCCCGAAGATGCTGAACACATATTCATGTCGTCATTTAAACCAATTTTGAAAGTTATTCACCAACAAGTAACCAACAGCAATCTTATAGTTTATCGTCAGTATTGGTTTAATATTATCCATACTTTTTCAAATATTGAGCCATTGGCAAAAGTTTTAATCAGCTATTGTACTCCAATATCATCATCATCACCATCATCATCATCATCATCGTCAACGACAAGTATACAAGGATCAGTATATGGAAGTACTTTATTAGGTAGTTTATTATCGCTGAGCTGTTTGCCAAAGACATTTGGAGAACCTTTTGATTTTTTCAACGACAAGCCGTTGATTCAACCGACAATAACATCCACTGAAGGAAACATATGGACAGCAATGAATGCTCTTTGCGAGTCGTTGTACAAAGTTATCCATTCTCTTTTAAAATGTTCTTCAGAGGTAAGACACTTGACTCTTGATTGGATTGGTAAATGCTTGCAAGCGAATGCCAGTCGCGGTAAACTCTGGAATAATTCTCAAACAAGTATTGGTGGAAATGGACTCTCACCGTTGGTAGTTTCTGATGGTTTTATGCTGAACCTTGGTAATGTTTTGCTGAGACTGTGTCAGCCATTTTGTACATTGAAAAAAACTCCTAAAATAGATCCTACTTATTGTGCAGCAGCTGTTGAAACGTTGACTGAAGATGAAAGACGGACAAGAGGTATTCATCTGATGGGTATTAATAAAGAAACATGTCTTATTCCATCTACAACAACAACAACAATAATTATTTTTGTTGATGATGATGATGATGATGATAATAATAGCAGTGATGAAAAATCTAATACTGTTGCAGCTAGTAGTACATTTGGATTTGTTACTGAATGTTTTTATTTTACCCACAGGGCATTAGATTTAGGTTATCGTGTTGTTCTTGATAAATTAATCAAGACAAATCAAGAGTTAGCACGAATACAAAGAATTTATAATGACGCACAAGCAAGCTCAAATTCTGAAGTATTTCAAGTAATTACTCAACGTATGGAAATGGAAATGACAAAATATTTATCATACCGTGCGAGTTTGTTGGCTCCAGAATTGTTGAATTTATTGGCCAAATTTCATGCAACTACCGCTTTTTGGTTAATGCAAGTCAACATAAACATTCCCACCAATTTAAATGACAATTTAATAAACAATAATAATGAAAAAAATTTTAAGTTTTTAGATCAAGAACCAAAACTTGTGACATTCCCACTTCCAGAGACTGTACCAGAAACTCTTAAGTATATACCTGAATTTATAGTAGAAAATACTATTGGATTTATTTGTTTTTTACGTCGATTTAATCCAAATACATTCGAAGAACAGGGTGAAAATTTTTTAAATCCTATATTAACAGAAATAATAGTCCTTATGGAATCACCAAAACGATTATTTAATCCTCATCTTCGTGCTCAACTTGCTGAAACTTTGGAAGCACTTTTGCCCAATACATCACCATTATCTTATAAAGAAAATTCAGAATCGAGATTGGGTGATGGAAATAATGATGGCGATAATCCTGATAATGATGATGATGATAATGATGATGATAATGATGATGATGATGATGATAATGACAATGATGATGATAATAATGATGAAGATGGTATTAGTGCTTTTATTGATTACGATGACGATGATGATGATAATGATTATAGTTTTTCTCAGCGTCAACGACAGCAACAACCACATTTGTCGACTCTTGGGACATTTAACAGAGAAAAATTATTTATAAATCATCCTCACTGTAATCAAATAGTAAAAAATTTGATAGAGGTATTTGTGAGCATTGAAATGACCGGTCAGAGTGTTCAATTTGAGCAAAAATTTAATTATCGTCGTCCTATGTACACTGTTATGAAATATTTATGGAAAATAAAGCAACATCGTGATAATTTCAAGCGGCTTGCCAAAGAAGCTGAAGACAATATGGAAGCGGTAAAGCCACCGTTGTTTTTGCGTTTTATTAATTTATTGATGAACGACGCGGTATTTTTATTGGACGAAGCATTATCAAACATGGCGCAGTTGAAGCAAATGTTGAGAGCAAGAGAAAATGGTGAATGGGACAAGCTACCAGCTCACGAACGGGATCAAAAAATAAGTTACTTGCATCACATTGGTATGACAGCAAGGTTTGACAATATTCTTGGTCGTGAAACTATATCGACTTTTAAAATGTTAACCTCTGAAATAAAATCTATTTTTTGTCACTCGACGATGGTTGACCGTATAGCATCGATGTTAAACTATTTGCTGCTTGAATTAGTTGGCCCGAATAAAAAAAACTTTAAAGTAAAAGACCAAAAAGAGTATGAATTTAATCCAGCAAAATTGGTTTTAAATATTTGTGTTATATATATTAATCTCGGTAGCAACAGTAATTTTACGTTGGCTGTTTCACAAGATGGACGATCTTATCGTGATAATCTATTCAAGCTTGCTGACAGTGTTCTGGTACGAATTGGCGGTATCAGTATTCTCGGGGAGTTTAATAATTTTGCCGTTAGAGTTACAAATGCTGCTGCTATTAAGAAACAAGAGGAAGAAATTCTTACAGACGCGCCTGATGAATTTTTGGATCCAATTATGTCAACGTTAATGGTTGATCCTGTTATATTGCCATCATCAAAAATATCTGTAGACCGTCAAACAATTGCTAGGTAATTATTTTATTTTATTTTAGATTAGATTACTTATATTATAATTAATTTAAAATAATTTTATTTTTTAGACATCTGCTGAGTGACCAAACAGATCCATTTAATCGTTCACCTCTCACGATGGATATGGTAAAACCAGATGTTGATCTTTACAATAGAATTCAACAGTGGATATCGTTAAAAAAACAACAACACACGACATAAAAAATTATTTAAAACAAATAGTATATTTAAGTTATTTAATTTTGTATAAATTAAAATAATTTATACTTTTGTGTAAATATACAATATATAACAACACGATAGATGAAGAGATGGAAAAAGATAAATTTGTTAGTGTATTTAGTTATTATTTTACATGGACGTAGATTCTAAACAAAACACACACACACACACATTTAAAATTTTAAAATACTGTTTGTAGTAAAAAAAAAAAAAAAAAAAAAAAAAAAAA
>JZSA01002867.1:0-15481 GCA_000956155.1 Cotesia vestalis | reverse complement strand
TTTCATCACACCCAAGAAGACATAAAATAACAGCAGATAAGAGCGGAAAAACTCCCTTCACAACTGGATAACATACACACACACACACACACACACACACACACACACACACACACACACACACACACACACACACACACACACACACACACACACACACACACACACACACACACACACACACACACACACACACACACACACACACACACACACACACACACACACACACACACACACACACACACACACACACACACACACAAACTGGATAACATACACACACACACACACACACACACACAAATTGTTTAATCAGATAAAAATTATTTTCTTCATCAATTATTATTGAATTAGCTTAGTAATGAGATAAATGTGTGTGTGTGTGTTTTTTTTCTTCCAATATAGACTCATCAAATAGACTCGGATCATGCCGGAATTGTTTTGAGTTCTTTTTTTTGGGGCTACACAGTTATGCAAATACCGTCTGGATATTTAGCCAGAGAATGGAGTGCTAAGCAAGTATTAGGCTGGGGAGTTCTAATTAATGGAATATTAAGTTTACTGGTTCCATTCGCAAATGATAAAGGGGGTTGGGAAGCTACCTGCGCTTGCCGAGTCATCATGGGCTTGAGTCAAGCTTGTCTTTTGCCTTGCGTACATACGTTTTTATCAAAATGGGTGCCGCCATCTGAAAGAAGCCGATTGGGTAATAATTATTCACTCTTATTCAATTCAAATATGTTATTATAATAATTAAAAATTTTACCTTAGGTAGTATTACGTATGCAGGAGCACAATTTGGTACTGCAATATCTTATCCTATTTCTGGAGTTTTGATTGAATACGCTGGTTGGCGAAGTGTATTTTATTTCTTTGGCGCAGCGGCTATCTCCTGGTCGTCTATATTTTTTTTGTGCAGCTACGACACACCGACTTTGTTGCTCCAATCAACCCGTCATGTCTGCTGCATTAAGATAACCGATACAGAGAAAAAGTTCATTGAAGGTAATCTCGTAAAGTCTACTACAGAAGATATATCTGAAAAGGTATTTATTTAAAAGATAGATTACGTTGATAAATTTTTAAGGTTTAAATATTTTTTTAAGGGAAATATTAAAACTCCTTGGATTAGTATTCTTACCTCTGTACCATTTTGGGCTCTGGCGATAGCTCACTGCGGACAAAATTGGGGATTCTGGATGTTGTTGACAGAGTTGCCAACTTATATGGCGAATGTATTAAAATTTAATTTTAAAGAGGTAATAAACTCTCGAGCGCATTATCAATAATTTTATTTAATAATAATAATAATAATAATAAGAGTTTAAAATTTTAGAATGGACTGATATCAGCATTACCTTATTTGGCAATGCTACTACTGACTGTCCCAGTGAGCTGGTTGAGCGACTGGAGTCAAAAAAAAGGAGTTTCACGGGGACGAGCAAGAAAAATAAGCAATACAGTTGGTCACTGGGGTCCTGGATTGGCTCTCCTGGCTCTTGCATTTGTTCCAGAAGGTTACACTACTTTGCCAGTAATTATATTAATTTTTGCAGTAGGTCTCAACGTTGGTACACTTTGTGGATTCCAACTTAATCACATTGATCTAAGTCCAAACTTTGCCGGAGTTCTCATGTCCATCACCAATTGTCTAGCTTCGGTGGTTGCTATTCTTGCTCCTATTATTGTCAGTTTAATCGTTAAAAATGAGGTAATTTAACTTAATTTAACTTAATGACGAAAGTTAATAAAAAAACTTTTTTTTTTTTTTTTTTTTTTTTTTTTTTTTTTTTAAGAGTAATGTACAGCAATGGCACACAGTATTTTACATATCGGCAGCAATCTACTTTTTGGGTAATTTAATATTTATAATATTTGGTAAAGGGGAAATTCAAAAATGGGATGATCCTAATTTTCAAAATCAAAATCAAGAAAAAATTATTTCAAAATAATTACATCTATATTATGAATATTGTGATATTTAATATTGACATTGGTGATTTATATTTCATCATCTACAGTAACGTATAAAAATTTTTATTTAAAAAAAAAAAAAAAACATTAATGTAACTTTTGTATTGAGGAAAATAATAAATTTTCTTTATTACAAATTAACCGATCGATAATTAGATAAAATAGTCATTAAAATATAAAACACGTGCTATCACTCATGATTGTCCTCGGTACCAAAAGATAAGTTATTAATTTATCATAAAAAATCAAGAAAGAGGTATAATAGTGATAAAGAAAAAAAATTAACAGCGATACAATATATAAGAATTGGTAGGAAGAAAATCTTAGACACAAGTCTCGCTGGTGATTGATGTCAATAGTTGGGATTGTGATGTTTTAAAATACGTATAAATATATAGAGACAACGTGTACCTTGAAAATAACCACGCAATTCGCGGACTCTTTGCTGGAGTGGGTAGTGGGGTACTTTTCGTACATATAGAACGCCATAAAACCTCGTTGATGCGATCATTTTTGTTCAAAGTTAATACGTTTACTTTACCGATAACATTTAAAGTGTAAGAAAAAGAAGAAGAAGAAGAAGAAGAAGAAGAAGAATAACAAATAGACTGTGAATTTTATAAATAATTAAAAATGACTCGACTGTCAACCCGACGAATTTCAAGGGCGGAAAATATGAGGATTCCACCTAATCCGCCAAAAGGTATTTCAATAATTGACCTAATATTAAAATTAATTAAATAATCTTGTTATAAAAATTGTTAAAAATTTATCTATTAAATTTATCGATATTAAATAAGATAAGATTAGATAGAGTTAAATAAATACAAAAATATTACAGCATCAATATGCTAAGAATGCAGAGATTGCACAAGGTAATTATTCTCGACACGTACAATTGACGAATGCTTGAGCATCTGCTTGTAAACCGTCTACATTTTTACATATTTTGTTTAAAAAAAAAAAAAAATAATTATACTTTTAGTTAGGTCAATTTAAATTTTCAAACAAAAATTTAGTCCTTGAATTATGTTGTTTAGTTTTCGTAATACTAAATTGTAAAAAATAAAATTTGCAGCATTGATAGGATGCCGACATATCCAGATATTACTGTTGACACTGGGATTCTTTTGTTGCTACGCTGTCAGAGTCGCACTCTCGATTTCGCTGGTGGCAATGGTCAAGCCGAATACCTCGGATCCTGACATCCAGGTGTTTGACTGGAGCGAGAGTGTCCAGAACACAATTTTGAGCTCGTTTTTTTGGGGATACGTTATAACACACATACCTGGTGGAGAACTTGCTCAAAGATTTGGAGCACAAAGATTTCTGTGCTTTGCTGTTGGAATTTGCGGTGTTGTTACAATATTAATTCCAACTGCGGCGACTTACGGTGGTTGGCAGGCTGTTATTGTCTTGAGAGTCCTGACTGGGGCGTGTCAAGGTGTTATTCCACCGGCAATGCATACAATTTTGTCTAAGTGGGTTCCTGTTGATGAGAGAGGAAGAGCCGGTAAATTTAAATCTAAAAAAATATTTAAATATTTAAATCAAATAAATAATAATAATAAATAATGATGACATTGATTGATAATTTTAAAAATTAAAGGAAGCTGCACGTATTCGGGTGGATGGCTAGGGAACGTGATCGCATTACTAAGTTGTGGCGTCATCTCTGGTTCATCAATCGGCTGGCCTGGTAGTTTTTACATATGGGGCGGTATTGCTACTCTTTGGTCCATAACTTACTACTTCATGGGCAAAGAATCTCCAGCAGATCATCGTAGTATTCCATTAGACGAAAAAGAATACATTGAAATCAGCCTTGGAGTAACTGAGATAACTGAAGTAATAAATTATTTATTTTATTTTAATATCTAACTATTATTTAATTTTAATTATTATATACAGCCGTTAAAGACACCTTGGACTGCCATTTTAACGTCGATACCCGTTTGGGCTCTTTTAATTGCCCAGTGCTCTCAAGCTTGGGGCTTTTGGATGCTCTTGACAAAAACACCGGCTTATATGAGTAGTGCAATGGGCTACAATATACAAGAGGTAAAAATAATTATATTATTATTTTTAATTTACAACTATAATTAAATAGAGAATATTAATAATTTAGTGGTGGATTGATACCAGTTATAATATTTGTTGTAATGAAATAGCCATCAAGGCAATGAATAATCGATTAGAAATCACTTAATCGTATAATCGTCGATTGTCCTCAAGGTCTGGCTGTTCATGACAATCGATCAGTAGTTGCAGCAACAGCAGCAGCAAGGCTTTAAATAAATTACTACTATTAATATTCTCTAGGTAAAATACTTAATTGACCTTATGTTTCCAAGATAATGGTCAAGATTAACCGGAAAAATGTACGTGATACGTTTAAATAATTAAATATAAATTATAGAATGGCGTGGTATCAGCTCTACCGTATTTAGCGGCATGGCTACTTGGTTTTCCAATTAGTTTTACGGCAGATAGGTTGGTTAAGCGCGGCTACACGTCATTACAATCAATGAGAAAAATAGCAAACACTGTCGGAGAATGTATACCCGCAGCAGCGCTCATCGGACTGAGTTTTATTAACAGCGAGCATCGGAATGTCGCCGTCGTTGTTCTTATAGTGTCGGTGGCTTTTAATGTTGCGGTATTCAGTGGTCATCAAATGAATCACATGGATCTGAGTCCTAATTTTGCCGGTACTCTTATGGGTATTACTAATGCTTCAGCTAATATCTGTGGTATTATGGCGCCACTTATTTATGGAGTTATTGTTTCTGATCCAGTATGTATTTTTTTTTTTTATTTTTTAAATTTATACTATTTTTTTTTTTTTTTTTTTTTTTTTTTTTTTTTTTTAGACTGACATTACTCAATGGAGAAAAGTTTACATACTTTCCGCGGGTATTTATATAGCTGGTAATTTTGCATTTGTATTCTTTGGCAAAGCGACAGTACAGTCTTGGAATGATGGAACGCAACATACGCTTGGAAATTCAACTGCACGTGAAAGTTATAAAATTCAAGAAGAACCGATGCCTTATGAATCTATTAAAAAAGATAATGAAAAAGATATTATTACAACTAAATTGTCACACGTCCAAAATACTCAAAATGATCTCAAATAAATATTTTCATTTTCATAATAAATATAATAATTAATTACCTCAGTTATTTTTCACGTGATCCGTTGGATTCACCGAACAAAGAGCTTTAAATATGATTAAAGTCCCAATTACACTTGTAAATAATGTAATGTAAGTTACGTAGGACCTGTGAGTCAATTCTCCTATCGGTACTATCCACATGTAGTTCTTGGTTTCCTTAAAAAAAAAAAAAAAAAACAAAATAAATAATTATTTAAACATAATTTATTTATTTTAATGAATTTGCTTACAGTTTGATAAGAAATTTCCCGCCATTTAATCGCGAATCCTACGCAGGAATCACATAAATCTATTAAAGAAACTTGATACTCTTTGATACGTTTTTTACACCCCAAAAGAAGCTTCGGGAATGGTAAAATAACATTTGCATAATCTTCTTTTTCTTTGGCACGCTGGTACCGCTGATGAATCGTTAAGTTTAACGTCGTCGCGTCAAAATTCAAAGCTGTGCAAATTGATACGCTTTGCGGTTTAGCTTCTTCAGCGAATAATTCGACGTTTGTTTCTCCGACTGCGCACGCTCGCATCTGAAAATTCATTATTCAATATTTGGTAATTCAATAAATTATAGAAAAAAAAAAAGTATCTTTGATAATTACATTCGTGAATCGTTGTAAATCAGCTAACTCATCAATGTTGACATACAGTTCTTGAGGTAATTCTAAATATAGCGCGACATGACAGTCATAGTTTATGTATTTTTTTGCTTCTACTTCATAATTAATTGTTCTGAAATAAACTAATCATTTTAATTTTTTGATTTTTAGTGAAAAAAATAACTATTTAGCTAAAGATTTTTATACTATCTAAAATATAATAAAAATTTGTGATAAAACAAACCTGTGAAATCCATTTCCATCAACGTGAAAATTAACTTCAACATTCGAATCACAATTAATGGTATTTAAAACATTTAAATAAATAAATATAACTATTGTATTTCGAGCGTACATAATCCTTAATTTATTTTTGGTTATTTACAAACACAAAGTTATAATAATAATAATAATAATAAACTCCGGGTCAGCTGACTAGTTATTTGAATTTTATCCGCTAGATCTCGCTACTTGTCGGTTTATATTTATATGTATCTTTTATTTTTTAACAATTAAATGGAAATTTAAATTATACGCTGCGCGCGCGCGCCTCAATTTTAACCAATTATAACCAATAACCAATCAGGGAGTATATTTTTTCATTAATTCGATATATATCGACAATATCGAGATTAAGCTCACTTCAATTCGATCACAAGTTCTACTTAACAGAATAGAAAAAATTATATTTCATTATACTCTTTGATTCACTTTAATTATCGCGTAATTATTATATTAACAGAATAACTATAATAGTAAAAGATAAAAATAGAATATTTAGCTAATCGGTTGTCGTTTTTCAAAAAAATAAATCACTAAGATTTTGGTCGCAAGCAAACATCTATATATATATATAGAACAATACGCTTCGGCAGATTGCGTCATTCATTTATTACCGATAAACTTGTGAATAATAAAACGATTAATTAAAGCAGACCCGTAGTAAAGTTTTAATGATTTAATTAAACTAAAATAATTGATATATATATATATTTAGTCTTTTGTTAGAAATATAAATCTGGAGGGGTAGAAAAGTCCGGTAATTTTCTATCGTTGTATACTTTTAATTAAAGTTAGATTATTTAATTAACAATTAATGAAGGTTTTATCGTATACAGCAACAAGTGTTTGACGTCACTGAAAAAAAAAAATAGGGTATGTAAACAGGAACTGGACATATCGCGTAGCATCTACCGTTAATTAATTAATTAATTAAACAAAATCTAAACAACAACAATTTCAGTAATGATACTGAAAGTATATATTATCTGATATATCAATGCATTTATAGCATTTGTCTCTCTTTGATATTGCATAAAGCTTTGGTATCATCGATATCGTCAGATATTATAATTATTGACAAGAGTAAATAATAACAGTGACGTAGATTGTTAATTAAATATTATTTATTTATAATTATCTGTTGGTAAGTTAAATGTTAAATGAATTGGATGTTGTAAATAAAGTTTCTAGGTTATTATTTAACAAACTAATAGTTAATTATAAAAGTTTTTTAGTTTGCGGTAGGCAGCAGGAGCAGTAGCAGCAATACTGGTGGCAGTACTGGTGATAAAACTTTTATTTAGTGCTATGCTGGAAAAACAAGTAAATAACATGAACCGTTGGATTAAATCTCAGTGGATTGACGAGTTAGATCAACTGTTTTGTCGGTGAGTAGAGTAGTTTTCAGTAGTAAATAAAATTAATTTTTAAATAATAATATAATTTATTTTTAAATAACATGGAAGATTTTTAATAAATTGTCTGTCAAAAATGATACAAGTTGTCTAGAAAGTCATCTCCATGGTGAGGTTCCAAATGTACAAGTTATACAAGTTATGAAATGTTTATATAATATAAAAATTTTTTGTGCCGTCTAGACATTTCGATATACGATACACCCAATTCCGGATGTCGTCACTCGTGCTACTACATAACTTATATCAAGTTCAACTTTGCATGAATTTACGATTACGGGGTGGGTATAAATGGGAATGGGGAGACTTGAAAAAAGATAGGGTAGAAAGAGCAGAGGGAACTTTCATCTACCCCCTGCTTTATTTAGAAGCTTTACTTGTACCTTCATACATAGATACATATATATATACATATACGTATGGATATTTTCTGTCTTTGTCCTTTTTAAAAGTCCGCTTCAACATCTCAAGCGAGAACTTATATCCTCAAAAAAAAAGTTTTCATGCACTTTAGACGCGAGAATGGTAGACATGAGAGTACTTGAATAACGTGGATGACTTCAAGACGTTTTTATACTTATTTTTATTCTTATAACTGTTATTTTTGTTGCATAATATATATATATATATACATACATTTAATATTTGTTTTTTTCAATTATTCTGTTTCAGTAGCAGACTCTGAAAGAAATTAAAAATTAAAAAATAATTATTATTATTAATACTCAAGAGGACAAGTCGAGTTAATCTTTAAAAGTGAGTAATAAAAAGTTTTGATAACTATTTAAATCCAAAGTTTGTATGCATTTAAGACTGTAGACTTACCAGCTTCGTCTTTCATCAACAAGTACCCATTTAGACAAAACTATATGTATACAAGGTGGAATAACACCTTGACGCGATGAGTACTTTGAGGACAATAACAGAGAGCTTTCCAACCTCTCAAGTAGCTTCTGAAATGCCTCATACTTGCTCAACAAATAAAAATAAAAATGTTATATCGGATATTAAACAAAGTAAACATTTTATGGACATTGAAAAAAAAAAAAAAAATAACGACCAAAAAAAATTGTAATTAGAGCGCTAATCCTTGGAAAAAATTCCTTAAAAAATGGCTTCATAGTAAAAAAAAAAAAAAAAGGGTATTATTGCATTGGAATTATATTGAATAGAGTAAATAGTCTTGTCTAAATAATATATTAAATTTCCTTTTAATTTCCCCGAGTAGAGGGAGTAACAAGGAAAGTTTAAGTTCCCGATAGAACGATGAAATGAAGCGACTGTAATTTAAGTCCAAAGCATTTGAATAGTTGTTGAAAAGTGGCTGTTTGTTGGTAACCAGTAGCTTTTGAGATGATTAATAGTTATGTAGTTATGTATAGATTATAGTTGTAGTAGAGAAGGGTATAAACTACCAACCAGTAAGGTATTAAGGGAATGGTGCTAGTAGTTTATGTTGAGCGAACTGAAACCGGGAACTGGGAACAGGGTAAAGAGGTCTTGATCGATCGAGGACGACAGTAATTACCACGATTGCTGTCACCCAATAATATCAGGTTGTACCTCTCGGTTGAACTGTTGCTGCTACCAGCAACACCTTTGGACCTAAATTAATGTCTACACATAGCTTTCAAGTTTAACAATTTCCCTAGTATATCTATATGTTATATAACTATAACTACAACTGTATACCCGTCTACTAGGTATTATATTGGTATTTATTCAATTACCAATACATCTGCCATTTCTCACGTTAGGTCACTACCTAGATTATTGTTTTCAATCAATGATTCTATATCGTTTCAGTTATTGTTATATTACAGACAAAGTCTGTATGTTTCTACAGTGTATAAACTATACTAAAATACAACAAATAACTAGAGTGTAGGTATACTGGATTAACTCTTATCCAATTAAAGTTTACTAGTTTTATTGGTTTTATTTAACGGTAAACTAATATGTATTTATATTAGAGGTAGACGTTTAGATGTGTAGACATGTAGGTGGATTACAAGCAATATGATGATGCCAATCAGAAGCAATTGGTAATTATGTGCCTCGGCAACTCTACTCTATCACACCAATGATCTCTCTCGAAGGTTCCAAGCTTCCGAAGCTTCGTATTTCATGCTGGCTTGACCGACCCGGTTTTCTCAGACCCTCGTAATCCCTTTCCTATCTAACGGTGGCTACAAGACTTGCTAAGGCTAAGATTATCGTCGCATAGCTTTTCGACGTCTGCTTTTGTCATTGTGATATCCTTCTGTTGGATTATTTTTACAATATATACCATACTTTATCTGCTTTTTCGTTCATTAATCATTATTTTATTCAAATCTCGATTATCAAATTGGTCTGAAATATCTAGGGAGATGCAAAAAAACCGTAACACATTTTCTTTGATGATTGTCTGACAATGAACAATATTTCTTGTGCATCAATGATTTTATTATCTCTCATTCATTCATTCAATAAATTACTCTCTTTCTCTCTGTGAAATAATCAGATGTGACATTTGGCAAGGGGAATTTTTGATGAAATAAAAAACAGCAGTCTTATATATATTTTTTTTTTTTTTTTTTATCACTGAAACATTAAATAAATAAATAAATAAATAAATAAATAATCAATTGGATTAGTTAAAAAAAAATAAAATTAATTATGTAAACTGTAAAATGTAAAATAATATAAAGGGTGTATATGAATTTATTGAAGGATGATTCACCAGTAAATCCTATATGACATCCCCCTGGTGGTATCCATAGAGGGTAATGGTGTTGCCGATAGCGGTGTGTGGTGTATTTCACTTCAAAGTCGCCACTATTGGATTTAAACTCATTGGCCTGACACTCGGATGAAAACACAAGCTGCGGACAGAGTCGAGGTTTGCGTTTGACGAACAGACCGTGGCACGTTGGCCTAGAATGGATTTGCGTTCATTTTCGACGACTGACGACTAACTATGCTCTTTCGGCCTTTCGCCAGCGATGGTACGTTCATCCTCGATGTAAATGTCTGCATATGCACGTATCGCACTAAAATATACGACCAGTGGATATATATATATATATTCTCATCTTTGTCTATATGTGTGTGATAGTCACCCATACATATATTTGGTTTCCTTTATCCCGACATTATATTTCATCGTAGCTCACCTACTATACCCTCACCAGTTACGAGATATAATACACGAGGAATGAGAGTACACGGTAGTACGATCGATACTTTATCTTGTTACAACGGGTAACATCAAAGAGGACAGCATCAACTTTTATTAGCTGATAATTATTAAAATGAAACTGATGGAAAATATCTTCTATCTATATATATATAACTATAGTATATCCATCCGTTATAAGAAGCGCCCTTAAAGTCTGTAGTATGACTTCCAATAGGATTATCTGTGCGCGCGGCTTTCATCCTGGCTTTTATTCACCTACTTTATTTTACAAAGCTATACCTCTGGGCATTCTCCTTTTTCTCCTTTTTCTTTTATCCAATTTACCTTTTTTATATTATTATCATTATTTTATTTTATTATATATAAATATTTTTTTATTTTATCTTAATAACATTATCTTATTTTTAATTTTATTTCAGATAAAATCTACTTTGAGATACACCAGTTACCGAATCGCAAGGACATTTTACACCTGGTGAATTCACAAGTTTCCGAATAAGAGAGCATGAAAATTTCACGGTAGAATGTCAGTTAGAATTATCACTTGCCTAACACCAGCTCTAGTTAAAAGAGACTACAACTGAATTTCAGAGCCAGAGACAGCAGATCCTGGAGGGTGAGTTTGTCTTTACTTAACCAAATTATATATTATTTATGCTACCCGGATCGTATTAATTAATATTTTAACTACCGGATATTCCTATTTTAACATCATCACCATCCTTAATTATATTATTTTAAAAATATTTTACCGAATCAGTTGACTTTTTAATAGACGTAAATAAAAATAATTATGTCAAATAGAATTTAATGACATAATGACAATCGATTAACTTTTCAATGAGTAATATATCTGAAAGCTATTAACGTTGTTATTAAATGAAATCTAAAATTTCAATGATCAATCAACTACTGGCTATTTATAAACTCTTTCGTGAAGATAATATATCTTGCAATTGGATAATGTTAACCAATTAAATTTTGTCTTGTTAAAATCCAATAAACCAGTTGACTACTGGCTTATTTTTAGGTCTTGTAATTTCATTAATTTAACTGTTTAATTATGGATCAATATTTATTAAACTAGTAAAAATTTACTCTCAATTTCGATGAAAAAAAAAAAAAGAATTACAATAATTAATTAAAAAGGTCTCTAGGTAGCGTGACAAATCTCTCTGGTAAAATTTTTCTAGTTTCCACCCTACGCACTTATAATTAATAACGTGAAATGAGAAACGAAACAACCTAAAAATAAAATAAAATAAAAATGAATAATATTAAATCCATAATTTGCGGTTATTTTCAATTTATAGCCATTTCCTTAATTACAAATTCAACCAGTCTAGCATTTGTACTGATATGCTAAATGTAATTTAATGTGTATACGTATTTATCTATGTAAATATGTAAATGTATATAATATAGGAATATAGCGAGCAAGATAGGTACATACATATTTAAATATATATGGCCCAGTGGGGGTGAGGGTTGGGTTGTCGGTAGGGCGTTAGCATCAGCCAGGATACAGTCTACTACTACTACTACTACTACTACTACTACTACTACTACTACTACAGATAGTACTGTAGATTGGTGGATGAATAGTGTGATAAAAGGGTTTTACTCAGTTGAATTTCTAGTTGGAAATGACGACAGCCGACACGCGAATCGAGTTTCTGCGTATATAACGCGTCGAATAATGATTCACAGTCGTATATCGTATGTATGAGGGCGAGGGTTAGAGGGATAGAGGGTGAAAAGTGGGTGGTTAGCTGGTCAAGTGGATTCGGGAACGTACCAAAGTCATTTGCCCAGTAACGCATCGACAGATCCGATTATCCTGGGCATGAGCTCGGGGACATGTGGAAACGAGTAGAGATCAACGCTCCTAGCGGTGTTCTGCTGCACAGTTTCTCTACATGTTCAATGTTCAATGTTAAATGTTAAATGTTCACCTGCTACGTACATAACACCCTTCAGGCCTTCATTCTACATCAGGACATTTTATCTCTAGTAAATTTAAAGCTACTGTAAGCTCAAGATATTCAATATAATGTTACTAATTTTTTCTTTATCCATGATAATTCATTTAATTTAATTATTTTCATCAGTAATGTTTAAATTATATGCGAGTCAAGTACAGACCGTAGTAGAAATATATAATAGACATTGAAGACGCCCGGCAGTCAGCCCCTTGTACCAACTAAAATAGACTCTGGGGAGTTGTACGGAAATTACGTTATCTCTGGGTGCGTCTAAGTACTAGCTCTTTCTATACCGACGATATATAAGGGTATAAGGATATAGGGGTATAACCAGGATGATATTTTTCTCTATTCTTACTATTTTCTCCTACGAAATTCTCTTGTGGTTAAATATTTGTACAATACTTATTTTCTTATCCATAATAAATTCTCTAAGAAATATTATATGTATTTACACTACATCCTCAGTAATATATATATATATATTTCTTAAACAATGCTATGCTAATATTTTAAACATTTTTATTTATATCTCTTGTAGAAACTGGAAATAATCTAGACACTGAAAAATAATGTGAATACTTGCTTTCTTATATAAACTCAATTACTCTTCTGTTTGACTTTCATCTCTTGAGAATACTCTATCATAATTTACAAACTATTATCTATAATATAAAAATAAAATTTAAAAAAAACAATTATGATATCCTAGAGATCTAAATAATAATCCTTTAAATATCAAGTATTTTTTTTATCTATATCTTGAAAGTTAAAAGTTTTATCGTGTTGAATGAAACATGTTAGATTTAAAAATAAAAGTTAGGCGCCAACAGGATCCCTCAGGTTTTTGTTGATTTATAAATAAAACTTTGGGAATTCGGATAGATAGTCCAGTTGGTTAAATCGCCAGGAAAGTTGGGTTGACCTGTTAAGACTTGTATAAGCTATTTTACAAATTCTCTTCTTGAGATGTATCAACTGCATATATATACATACACACACACACACGAAATGTTATTTTATTTATTTATCAGAGTTGATATTATTTATTAGACATCCGTCTACACACAGTGCCATTTCCATGTTGGATGTCTCTCCATTGGAGCCAGAGTTACCTACCTCATGGATATTCATTGAATTCGAGTCGCGTAAAGTTTCCGATTGCGTCACCTCGTTCTATTCTTCTATTCGTTTTTTAGCTTGATGAATTTTTAACTTACACCAGAAGACACAATACCTCGGTGTCTCGTTTTAGTTATCTTTTTTTTTTTTTTTTCTACCAACTTTTTCTTTATTTTTCTGTGATTCTTCGGGTCTGTTGTCGAGTACCAGCTACCGAATGAGATACACTTTTAAACATACATGCTGAAATAATTTAAACTCGATCAGGTTTCTTGTGTGTCTTTCCTATTTAAAGATAAATAAATAAAATAAAATAATGGTGTTAATTGGTGTCGAATGGATTCATTCGTACGCATATAATCTTGCTATCTCGGTAGTATGTGGAGTATACATATGCATAAACATGAGGATTCACGTTAGCAGTTATGCGCATTTGTTAGCATTCAAAACCAGCGCCAAGTTTGCTCCGCTTTGTCCTTGTTTAATGTTTGTCCAGATACAAAGCTAGATAATCATTATACTGTTGGTATATATCAGAGAAAGAGAAAGAAAGAGAGTTGATGAAAAAGGGGGCTGCCAGAGAGAGAACCGAAGATATATAGGCGGATTGACGTGCTCGTTAATTTTATCGACAAATGGGGTTACCGTATTTTGTCGTTACAATAGATAAAGTAGATATAAAAAGTAGCATTGTTGGTGGGTTGCTAGTTTGCTACTGGACATTGCAGTCGTTGTCGTGGGAATAATTTTATAAAAAGAGATTCTAGGTTCTAGGTTCTAGGTTCTAGGTTCTAGGTTCTAGGTTCTAGGTTCTAGGTTCTAGGTTCTAGGTTCTAGGTTCTAGGTTCTAGGTTCTAGGTTCTAGGTTCTAGGTTCTAGGTTCTAGGTTCTAGGTTCTAGATTCTAGTTCCTAGTTTCTAGCTTCTAGTATAGGTTGTGTGCTGTTGCATTAATAGAAAATAGGAATCAGACGACCACACAGTGGAAAGGGAACAACTAGAAAATAATAAAATACTGAGCGAGAGCTGGGATTGCTCGTAAGACGTTCCAGACAATTGCGTTAGGCAATGCTCTAAGATTGGAATAGTATCCTCTTTCCTGCATCCTACTTCCTCTGGATCTCTATTTTTATCTATTTTTATCTATTTTTCTCTATTTCGTCTATTGGATTTCTTTCAGACCATCCGTCTTATTTTCTCTAATAGTTCCTCAAGAATTTAATTACAACCGTTTAACCTTGTAAAATCAAAGAATTTTACAACTTTATCAGTCAACTTTTAATTATCTCTTAAATTCTTATAAATCTATACATATACACAAACACAAAAAACTTTTATTTTAAATTATAACTCTATTAGTTAACAATACTCGTCCAAGGTATTATTATATATTAAATATATATTACGTGAGTTGTTTTAAACTTTATAAAGCTTCTTTATTTGATAACTTTCAACTTCTTTTCTCGACATTTGATTGGTCATTTGTAGGCTGTCCTTATAACTAAATAACTTTTTATAAAAACTAACGAGTATTTTTTTATAAATACAAAGTTTCATTTTGTTACAAAAAGATATGCTGAAGGTAATCAACAGAACAAACCTTAGAAAGTAAACTAGTTGAGATAATTTAATTACAGAGAAGTTATTTTGTTGATTTGGAGGTAAAAAATTAACGTATCATTAGTATTGTTGGTAGTTAGTTTAAGTTTGTGCATGTTTAGAAATTAACTTGTTAAAAAAAA
>JZSA01002866.1:0-19817 GCA_000956155.1 Cotesia vestalis | reverse complement strand
CTAACTTTTTAAAAAAAAAAAAAAAAAACCGTAAAGTTGGTCGGCAGCGCTGTTATTATTATTATTATTATTATTATATTTTAAGTAAGTTGGTAAAATAGAGAAGCTGTGTGACGGTTTTACAAGGCTGATGAGTGGGATTTTGAAGGGGTTGGTTTTAAAATGGTTCTTTGATAGTAGGAAGTAGGTCGCGAATAAGTAAAGAAAGTAAAAGAGAAATTGCTGCGGGGTGCCAAGCTATTGTTGTCCATGTGAATGATGCACGAATAAATTCTAAAGTTTTTAAAATTTTTCTTCTGCGCTCACTTACCGTTTATATTTTTTAAATTATCGACTCGAAATAATTTATATCATTTAGATTATATATATATATATATATTTTTTTTTTATTTTTTTTTTTATCTACAGTGTTGGAAAAATGGATTTAAAATGAAAAATATTTCAATTAACCAGCTGATGGTTTTCGATTACGCACTTTTGTAACGTATAGCCCGGGGACAGAGAAATCACACGTGTAATATTCGTCGGAAATCCCAATGGGATGTGTGTACCTTCGTTCATTCGTTCGTTGGTTCGTTAGAATGAATGAATTTGATAGAGAGAGAGAGAAAGAGTGAGAAGGAGGAGGAGAGCTTTTGGAACAAGTTCATTTTGGTATCCATTTCAGGTCCTCGTCGTCCTGTCGTTACTGTCGTTGCGTTGGAAATACACTTAGCGACAGAGACCGTAACCATTTCTCTTTATGTACTGTACACATATGTATACAAATATAAATCTATATGTTTCTACTATCTTGTCTCCATATACAACACATTCATATATATATGTATATATATGTGTAGATCTGTACACGTAAAATATATGAGAATGTATACACAATATATCTGTTGTACAATTTTATCACTATTGTCAGAAAAAAGCTTTTATGCCGGGAATAAAAAACAAAAGTTCGTTCAAGTTTTTCCATTTTATAACATCACTTGTAAATTCATTGTGAAACTGAAAGACAAATAGATATCTCTGACAAAATAAATTTATCCTGTTTGTAATACTATTTTTTATTTTTTATCATTATCATTTTTTATTTTATATTAAATTGTTTTTCCTTTAAATCAATTATTTATTCATTTTTCTTTAAAATTTTAATTATCTTTGAAATAAAGTTATTAGGATTTCTTAGAGGATTCAAATTAATTGAAATAGACTTTTTGATGGGTACGCGTACTGTGAAATCCAGATTACCGTAACTCGTCGTCGTTGTCGGAAAGGAGATACCTATAGAAAGTTTCCGGTTCGGCAATTATCCGTAACGCGATGCAAACAAAACCGTTTAGATAAATGGAGAGAGATAAAAGCTTACCGGACCGCACCAGCCGGGCCATATATATCTCAAATCCGTCGGGAGGACTGATTGATTTTTAAGCTCTATGCGAAAAAATCCGACCCGAAAAAGAAAAAAGCTCAAAAGCTCGCCATTCCGGGATCCTTTTCCTGATCCACCCAAAATCAAAGATTAGAGATTAATAGCCTCACCTATATATATATACATCGATAAATAATGTATCACGTCAATCTGATAATCTAATTACCAGAAATTACTTTAAGAAAGAAATCACAATTGATTTTATATTGCTTAAATCGTACTTAAAGTGTTTAATCGATTGAAATTGAATCATCAATTATATTTAAATTTTGTTTATGTATTACAGGTGATAAACTAATTAAAAATTCGATTTAAATTCAAATAATAACTATTTAGCAAAGTTACTAGAACAATAAACTTCAGTAGTATCTATTAAATAACATCAATAACTATAAATAACAAGGTAATTAATGAGTGAAATCTAATTTCGGTATAATGAATCAGAGAAGTAGAGAACAACGGACAAATGAAACGTTAAAACGATATAGGTTTAAATTCACGAGATAACTGATGTTTGGAATTGGATTGTACGCTGTAACTCTCTGTTGAGAAGCGGGGGGAGCTTTGTCACGTCAATAACGATCTAACAGACATACGAATAATTCCCGTACGTGTGTTATGTCTGTCCCTTAAAAAAAGAAACATCTAGGTAAATTGATGGAAAAAAAAAAAAAGTACAATAATGTCAAATTTAGTGCGGTGCATCTTACTCTGTTGCGTCGTTGTTTCCTAGTTTGATGGTTAACAAATCCAGGCAGGAATCACCAGCAAAACTATAGCATTGAAGGGAAGGGAAGGGAAGGGAAGAGAAGAAGGGAATACCAGGTGGTATAAGGATCGAGGATTGTAGTTGTAGTTGGAAAAGCAGCATCCGGGTAGTTAGAACAACCCGTGTAGGACTAAGGGTGAGGATGACGGTTATACCGTGACCACAAGACCGCGGGTTCCTGGATACCACTACGCCACTACCGAGTTGGGGACTGGCATGACGTGATATCCGGTTAAACTTGGATATCCTAGATCATAACCAAACTCGGAGCGTGTGGATGTCCCTTCCCAGTTACAGTTACCTTACCAGAACGGACCTATTCCCTATTCCCTATTAACTCTGTTCATCTTGGATGTATACACGTTTAAGGACTTTACAGGACTTAACAGTAGGTCTAGATCTGTCTGGGAATTTAGTTTTGCCAGTTGCCACCGATCTGCTTGCCGCTTGACAAGATAACAACCAAAATCCACATGATTGACAGTCTTTCCAAAGTATCTTTCAAACTACCGGCCATTATTAGTCAAGTTGAGTTATCAGCTTCAAGTTTTAGGTAAACTATTCTCCGTGTCCTACTATCAACGATAACCTCATTCACCACCATCGCCATAGACCAATTTTATTAATAATTAACCTCTTTTACCTCACAATTTCACCTTTTTTGTTATTAAATATTTGCGGCAAGTTACTATCTGTTTATCTTTTTAAGGTTAAAAAGTATAATTATTATTTCTAAAACTTGGTAACGTAATATAATTAACGAAATGGCAATCAAAATAATGATTGGTTAATCGAATAATGATCTATATAAAAAGTTTTTTCATTACTTAACAACTTTATTAACTTGATATTTATTTTTGAGGACATTTATTGGGAGTAGTTAAATACTCGAATTATTTTGAATTGCATAAACGTCAGAGGCGGAAAAAATTGTAAAAATAAATGATTATATAAATAAAATAAAAAATAACGAATTGATGGTACAAATAGTTGAGGGACTGAGCGAGTGGTTTGGCTGGAAGCTGAAAGAGAAACCGCGGTATACACTTGGCTATAAAATTTACCCATTCGAACTTTTAAAATCAGCGGTATACTTCAAGAGCAAAGAGTAAATACGCCAGTGAATTAACGTCTGTGAAAGGAACTCTACTTGACGGATATAAATATATAGGAATATAGCTGGAAGCTGAAACGTAGCTAGGTTTGCCCACTGGTGAAATAAAATATATAAATAATTAACCTTTCAAACTCTGCATATCAAACTAATTTAGTTGAGCGACTCGCCGTCGAGGTGTATGTTTTTTTGATTCGTCTGAATTTTCGGGCAGAAGCACCAGCAGTAGTAATAGTAGCAATAGTAGAAGAAGAAGAAGAAGAAGAGGATATGGAGTTTCTAATGAATTCAGGAATTGTTCATGAGTAATGATACTGTTGCGAATTCAACATCAAAGAGACCAAAGACCAACTGGGGTACACGTGGATGGAATCGGAAATTGTCTTACTGTACTCGTTGAAACGCAAACGAAGAACAAGAACAAGTTTAAGCAGAATAAGAACAGAGGAGAGAAAACAAAAGTATCAATTTACCTTTTAAAGTTTCCTGAAATAGCCACGGGTCGTAGAGTTTTCTTGATTAATGTATATATCTTTCCATTACTCCCTACCTACCAGCACCAAAAGTAAAAACAGTTGAAACACTAAAGGTAGCTTCTTTAATTTAATAAATGATAAATTATTAAAAGTTTACTTAATAATTTTAATAACTAACGTTTGCTCTTGATCACTTTGTGCCTGACTCTTGACGGTAATTGAGTTTCCTGTGTTTTTCAAGCTTAAAGAAAATAAAATTTTTAAAATCTAAATTGACGATTGGAGTGAAAAATAAAACAAACCTCCTCAATATTTATGTTATTGATTATCTTTTAGATTTTTTATTTGATTTACCTTTAGTCTTACATCACACACTAGTTGGTGCAAAGTAACATTCGTTTCACTTGATCTTTAGGTTGTTTTAGCAGTTCCCTCACGTATCGAAAACATCGTCTGTCTTGAAGATGTAGCCATATAACTGGATGAGAGACCCGAGTAGAGTGTAGAGGGTAGAGGGTAGAAGGTAGAGAGAACTCTAGTGTCTGCAGGGGTATTTTCTGTCTCAGTGTCTCAGAGGTAGAACCAGAGGAGGCGATCAACCTCGAAAAGTAAAGGAAGGAGCGCCGGGGGCTCTAACTCTCCCTACACTCTCTACACTCTCTACACTCTCTACACTCTCTACACTCCTATTCTCGGTCCTCTTTTACCTCGAGGTAGAGAAAGTACACACGGAATAGAGAGTGGATGGAACGTACACCGAGCATCAACCACTCATACCCCTGTTCGGCTCCAAACGCTGACTTTTGTGCAAGAAACGTACAAAGCGCTGGATGGTGTCCCTTAGGAAACGGGCATTTTCACACATAAATGTATATAGATAGATAGATAGGACGGTATAGACGGTATAGACGGTGACACGAACCGACAGAGCCCACGCACGAGTGACTTGGTTCATATATTCATAGAAGAAACTATACATTCGGAGAAAAAGATCCCGAGTGCATCGGTGTCTGCTTCAACTTTGTCTATTGCATCTATATATGGACGATAAGTGTACACTGAAGAACCCTCATTTTTAATTCAGAGTAATGGTGTATCTTATTCAGATGTTGGGTTTAAGAACTAGATAATCAATTTTTTTACGTAAATCTCAATTTAAATGATGGGATAAAAAAAAAAACTAATTTCATTCTTTCAAAAGCTTGGAGAGCTCAAAATAATACAAAAATTGTATTTTTAAATATTAATGGGGCCATACGATTTCATAGAGTTTGTCAAACTATCGGTAGCCTCGTCTTAGTCCCTGGAGAATATTCTCGTCATATTGTCCACCGCGAATCAGTGCTGCATATATGAAATAGGAAATCGCATATTCATGACTAGTGACTAGAAGGACTAGGAATAGTCGGTGGTGGCAATGACGTCGCGAATCGAGCTATTGGGCATGCCAGTTTTCACTGGGGAGCAAATTATCCCGCCGATTTTCCCGTCCCTAATCGCCGTCAATTGATCGGCCAAATTCGGTCTCTACATTATTTCCCAGAGCCGTGGCAGCTCTCACGCCCCATTATATACTACTGTTACTACACAGTAACCCTACACTTAATACTTTACACTTTACACTCAATTTTCCACCCACCATCTCCAACAATCCCATTTTATTCTCATTTCTCTTTTTCTTTTCAATATTATTCAGCCTTATACTTAAACTTTCATAGTTCCATTACACTTACATGTTTCTCCAGTCTCCAACCTTTTAGTCCTTCACTGGGAAAACTTTTTCTTGAATTTTCAACATCGTGTCGCTTTATAGATACTCGGGGTAATTGAATTCAGTCTATTTTTAATTTAATAAATAATATAATTATCATTAAATAAGTGATTTATATATCATAGAAAATGATAAACTTTAGTATTTAATTAAAAAAATAGTAATAAAAGCCAAGTAGTTTCATGTCCAATTGACTCCCATTGACCCAAACAAAATATTAAAAATCCTTTCCACTCGTTCACAATTATTGTATTTCCGGATGATTAACTTTAAAATAATGATGATTATTCGGATATGGAGGATCGTTTATTATATATTATATATAGAGTATAAATAGAACGGGGTATGGATATAGTATGGATATTGATAATGGGATTGAGCATTAGATTTGTGCATTCACAGTGTGCAATTGGAAATTTTAGTTGATCCGATAGCGGCGTGAGTATAGAGTATATAGAACGGTGAATGGGTGAATCCGATGAGTCCAAGGGGTTTTTAGTCAAGGGTTCAAAACGCCGGCGTTTGCCGTGTTCCACGCGGGAATTCTCGGAGGTTAAACGGGCCACGTCGAATAAATAAAAAAAATAGAAAATAAAAAAAAAAAATGTATGGGTAAATGTGAGCAGCTCTCTTTTTCTGAAGCTCCGGTTGGCTTTTTATTCAATTCACCGAGTACTATACGGTGGACTACGGGAAAACGCACGGGCGGCATGCATTATCCAAAACGTGCACAGCTGGCTAGCGAGAGAGTGGAGTTTCCGAGCCACAACCGGGCCTTTTGCCTATTGATTCAGATTGACCCGGACACCACTTTCTGTCTCTTTCTGTCTCTTTCTCCCTCTCCCGTTTCGAATAATCTTTTTCTCTCTTTCACTTTAAATCGACGTTGCCTATAAAACGAAAATTGTCCCGCGAAATAGACTCGATCTTCTCTGGCAGAGAGTTTCCTTCCTTCCTCAACTCAACTTGACTCAATTTTTATTTTTATTTTTATTTTTTATTCTTCCTTCTATTTCATCCATCGCTCTATTCTTTATTTTCCTATTGATACTTTTACATATTTAACAATTCCAGTCTTTTCTCTGTGGCTCGTAAATATTTTAAGTGATTGAACACGTTCAATTATCTAGGACACGGAAATTGGCGGTTAAGTCTGAGGGACGTGAAATGTCAAAAATAAAATTAAAACCAGTTAAACGATTGGAAAGATTCGATGTCTCTTCTCAAACCAGCACCCACTATCAGGCTGATGGATCGGTTTTACTCTCGGTCTTGCATACTGATAACTACCCTGTATTGAGAAAATTGCCAGCCGATTCCAATCTCTACTATCACCTTTTTTTTTTTTTTAATCATACACCTTTCTGTGAGTTTTCCCAATTATATACCTAACTTTTTTTGTTTTTTTAAATTTATGCTTTCATTTTAATCATTTTTTTTTTTTTACCTCAAAAATATTTATATCTTCCCTCATCAATTTAATCGTTCAATTTATCTGAAATTTTTTTCTCTAACTTAATTTAATTGTGGTTTCAATTTAATTTGTGCTTGCAAAAAAAAATTTCCCCGTAATTTTCAATCAATTTAAATTAATATTTTTTTATAAAAAAATTCTTTTAGGTATTTAATTTTAACACACATTTTACACTCTAAAAAATTAGTATGCAAGGCTCGAGGGCTG
Source organism: Cotesia vestalis (assembly GCA_000956155.1). Classification (NCBI taxonomy): domain Eukaryota; kingdom Metazoa; phylum Arthropoda; class Insecta; order Hymenoptera; family Braconidae; genus Cotesia; species Cotesia vestalis. Next base: position 12,583 of record JZSA01002866.1, on the reverse strand, counting down.
ATGAAAATAAAAATCAATTTATAAAATATTCCAACAAACAATATATACGGACACATTTTACAGGTTCGTAAAATTTAACGCGCGTAATTTCAATTTGTCGCATAAATTTTTATTGGTTATTGGGAGTACCAATATAGTCTTATAAATAACGGACATTAAATGATAGGTAGATCAGTTATCATCGAATATCATAGAGAGAGTTAGAATGTAGATGAAAACCAGAATCATCATCGGATAGAGATATTTTTAAGTGAAAGGTCATTACGATGATATCTTGGTTGATCCGCGAGCATTGACAAACCAACATACATTGATATAAATATTCATGTTGCGTTTAGGAGAGAAACGTGAGCTACGTAGTACGTATCCTAACGATGGAAACTTGCACTGTATACGCTGGGACAATATAATGACGAGGAACATAATAAACATGGAGCATATAACATAGTCTGGGAATTTGGCGCACTTCCAAAAGCTTATATTCCTCCTTAAACTTATATATGTACTACTACTATAACTACAACTACAACTACAACTACTCTGGATATGAAATGTTATTCTGCTAGCTTTAATTCCTATATATGTTTAGTGTCATTTGTAGGGAGCATACGTCTCCCAACTGTCACCTACAATAACGTATTATGTGGAGACCGATTATAAACTTTGTGATCTGTTCCGTGATAACTCATCTCGCCATCTTGCTTTTCTCTAAAAGTTGCTATGATTTTATAACAATCAACCACTGCTCTTTTTGACTTGAATAAACTATTTTAACATTCATAATCGAAAATAGAAAATCGAACCTGATAGTGATATATATATATATATCGATATATTTAATGGAAGAAATGTATAAAAGTGTTGGATTCGAGGGCGTTGTAAAGGGTTCAAAGTTCACCGAGAATTGGTAGACCCGAGGAAGTTTGCCATTTCGCTGACGTTCGGCTACCAAGTATAATATTTCGGTATGACCCTCCGGGGGTCTGCTTCCTAGGATTGATCACGTAGGAAAAAGGGGTTACTGACACGAATGGGCAAACGGAGACAGAGATACTCGGGAAATGAAGATGAAAAATTCTTTCCCTCTTACTCGTTCGCCAAAAAAAGTCGAAAAAAAAAAAAAAAAAACATAATTCTACCTTTGAAATATTATCTCGAACTCACCTCACGTTTTTTCATCGTAATATATTATTTCCCAATATGTGACATATATCAGTTTAAATTTTTTACCTGTCGGGAAAACTCTTGAAAGATTTTATCCATTGAAACCCTCGCCACCAATAAATACATATAAACTTTTGATAATTATACATGGCGCCCAATCTCAATATCATATTGATACTAAAATAAAACGAGGGTTATAAAATATTTAATTTAGAAATTTTAATAACCCACTGAAATATAATTTTTTTTATGTTACGATAACATTTTTTATTTATTTACAATTTAACCTAGTTTTTAGAAAATTATTGGCCAGTTTTATTGTTTGTATTAATTTATTGGTATACAGAAGAGCATTTAGCAATAATTACTCTACTGACATAAATAATAATAATAATAATAATAATAATATTTATTCAGTCGTTTTTATCGAAAAAAATAGTTGTTTTTTTAAACACATATAGATATAAATTTGGTATCGATAGATAACCATTGGCTGGTGGAAATCAACTTTAACGTCAGTATCGTTGAGATTCACGTTTGAATAAACTCTGCTTTTAGCATATACAGGCATCGATTATTTTGAATATGTATGACGTGAGGAGAGCTCCGGTTGCGCATCTCGCATCTCGCGCAATAACTAAATGAATTACTCTCCGGCCTAATACACTTCACTCTGTGAATGTGCCGATCGTAAATGCTAAAATAATAATAATAATAATCATCAACCCAGAGAGCTAAAGAGCTAGAGAGCTAAAATATTAAAAATAAAATAAAACAGTTAACAAATCCTGTGCTCTATATACTGAAAAATAATTAAATAATAAATATAATTATAATTATTTAGAGGATGTACTGTGTATTAGAGTATCGCCAGAATATCAGAGTATCAAATAATAATGTGAGAATATTTGGTCATAAGATTTTGAATGACGTGGTGAGTGGCAGTTTTACGTTATGCGGCGGACCACAAGAGCTAACAAGAGCCAACAAGAGCTGTCTGCCACGGTCATCTAACCCTTCAACACATCAGCCACACCCTCGTTTACCTTTACACACACATACATACAAACCAATATTCTGTGCTCCTACATACAAGCCACACCTACATCAGAACATCACAGCGTCACAACATCACAACATCAGGTTGCTTTTATTTCACAGCAAAGATAATTATAACCTCATAAATATTTAATAAATCAATTTTGTTTGACACAATAAAGACAAAATAAGAAAAAGATGGAAAAGAGCTCCATCAATTGCATTTATAATTTTTAATTAACCAGCATCTCTGTTGAAATCTTTAATCATACGTAAATTAAAAAAGTAAAAGTAAATAAGATTTGTTTTAGATTTTGTTCCGGTATTGAATTGTAATTATGCCTCGGAAATGACTTTTTTCCCGGCACGGGTATGTACGCCAATGGTAATTGCACTAAAGGTTGAGATTGATTCAGCCCACGAACATCCAAATCGAACATTGAACATTGAACAGTAAAAAGAGTGCTGGGGGATGAATCAGAAAGCACAAAGTCTTTATCTATATATATCATTGAAAGGAAGTTGTAAAGAAATGAATAGCTGGGATAAAGTAAAGATCGAACCGAGTTTCTTTCAGCGGATAATGAATTTAAAGAAAAATAAAAGAAATTGTTCATCCGGGCGAATAATCCTACGGAGAAACAATTTAGTGGATAAATTAAATCAACCAGTTTTATTATTTTTTATTTCATTTCTTTTAAAAATGGTAATTTAAAAAAAAAAAAAAAAAAACAAAACGAAAATTATAATTATATAAATCCCAATTAAAATTTTATGAGTAGTACTTCAAGTCGAATAAGGATAAGTAAGATTGGATAGTATAGGAGTTGAATTTAAGCGTCGGTTGTTGTCTAATTTCCAAGAAGTTGAGATCGGATAAGCCGTATAAACTGGATGACTAATGCTGCAGGGATAAATCAAACTTGCTTCGATTATCCTCTGCTCCTATCCACTCTCTATTCGACTCTTATTCAGCCCCGTTGGTGCTACCACACCACCAGCAGCAGCAGCAGCAGCAGCACAAGCAACCCCTTAGCACCCCAACCTCTCTGTTATTCAGGTTCGTTCGAGATTCCCATTGAGATCGAGCTCGAGCTAGAGAACTTTACCCCACAATTCCGTGTCTATCAAAGTTTTGTCTCTGAGTTATAGCCAACGGGAGGATGCTCAACTTCACTTATAAGTATAGAGATTCGGGACTTGGTTTATCCTATCCTATATATTGCTGGTTACGTTTCTACTCTACAAAACCGATAGCATCCTTTGGCGTAACACCAATATTATCATGTTACCATTGACAATATATTTATTTTTAAATTAATAAATCATTTATCATAGATTTTTAAATAATTTAATTACAATTAAATTGATTTACTTTATTCGTTAATGCTATTATAAATCAAAAGCGTCAATTTCAAACGAAACAAGATTAATATTAAAAGGTAGAATAAGATTAGGAAAAGTAATGAGCATAATCAACTGATAGCTTTTCAAAGAGATTGAAATCAAGAAGGCGCATCTTATGAAACGTTTATTACACTTCTTAGGTACATATATAGTTAACATCTGAGAAGTAGATGCATTTGCACTTTTGCGCCTTTTTTTATTTTTTATTTTATTTTTTTTTTATATATATATATACCAGTACAACAAAGCGAATGGGAGTTTCTTTGTGCAGTTACAAGTACTCGATTCATATATAGCTATATATTTAGTTAACTTATCTAACATGGTTCCTTGCACGTAATTCCAATTATCCACTCTACATCTTATCTCTTAAATAAAGCTCATATATTGTTTCTCAAATAACAATTACAATAAATCATTTTGGTAACTATTTCTTAACAAAAAAAAAAAAAAAAATTCAAAAGATTATTCAGGATATTGATATATAGATTGTAAAAAGCTTAACAAATTATGGAATTATGAAGATTGAAGATCGGCAAATAGATCAATATAAAAATTAAAGACTCATCAATAGATGGATATTATAAATATATATATATTTATTATACAGGATAGGAGAATTAAATATGATTTGAAATGGATGGATGTCTGATCTATTGTATCCGGTTTTGGATACGAGCCCCTACAATAATAATATATCAAATACGGTCAATGTTAAACAAATTGTCTGAGCATTGTGTGTACTGTTGTCGTATGCCGTAAGAAATCCCGAACGACATTTTGTCATTGAAAGACTGCCTAGGTTTAGGTATGCGATCCCAAGGTAGAGATATGCAGGTCTGACTTGTGACTTTTTAGTTGTTATTACAACTATTTCTTCCCCGAGCAGCCTTTAATTTTTCTTGGAACTCACCAAAAGGTCATTCGAAATAAAATGATTTTAAATTTCAGTGGTTGGCAAGTTGTCTCTTCAGTATTAAGAAAAAAAAAAAAAAAAAAAAAAAAACATTCAAGGAATCATTGAAAAATATTTATTTTCTTTTGCCTTTTAAAATTTTATATTGAAATATTTTTAAAAATCAAGACTATTGTGTGAAAATAAAATTTTATTATTTTATAGTTATAACGGATAATTTATAATTTAAAAAATTTTCCATTATAAATTAAATTTCGTCAATTTGCCAGTAATTTTCTTCTGTATTTATTTATATATTCCGATCACGATACTAATATTCTCACTCGAGAATTCGTTTCTCAATTCAATGTCTGTGGAAATAAAATAAATAAATTGAAAATTTAGAGATACAGTTAGTTTAAGAGTAAATTAAAATTTATATTAGGTCTTAGTCATTTTTAAGCTATTGATTTTTAAAATTTCGAGTTTTTTTCTAAAGCAATATTATATAGTTTATTTTATATTTATATATTCCGATCACGATAGTAATATTCAGTAAATTCGTTTCTCAATAGAATGTGTACGGAAATAAAATAAATAACAAATCGGAAATAATTCCCCCAAGAGTGTGCAGTGTAAACATCTTAAGAAACCTCGTTTCCACGGTGAAAATTACTCGTTAACTTGAAAAAGTCAGCCAGCGAATGTTTCGGTACTTAACCGAAATGCTTAAAATAAAAAAAAAATCGGAGCTATGGGACTACAAGGCTCTCAGTCGGATCTATTTCGGACTAAAGGGTTCTATTCAGGCTCTAAATTTCGACTCGGGCAGCTCAATTTAATCGGAGATGAAATTTAGGGCCCAAAGTTACCCGCGACTACAACCATAAATTTATAACTTTATACTACCTAATTAAATTTAGTGGTCGTAAATTAAAAATAAAAAAAAAATTCGTTAAAGGGAATCGATTGTTGTGAGGAATATTTTTTATAAACTAGTGACACTATGAATATGGTTGTAATGAATGCAAAGGAAGTGCGGCTTATTTGTTGGGCTTTAAAAACCCCTCAGATTCAAATATATCTACATGTCTATATGTCTGTATGGATAATAAAATAGTTAGAAAACCGGTAGAAGGTAGAAGGTAGAAGGTAGAATGTAGAAGCAGGTAGGTTCGTATTTAGCGAAGCTAAAACGCACCTGGCGCTTGTATACAACTTCTAGCATCACGCCTCGCGTGTTTTAACCTTATATCGTCGTCCACACTTCTCGCCTTCTCGCGACCCTCCCCCTTATTCGTTTATATTCAAGCTAGCCACCTTTCGGCTGCTTTTGCTTCAGCTTCAGCTTCAGCTTCACCTTCATATCCACCTTTTAGTTGGCTTTTATAGTCTCCGTCTAGTTCTCCTCCTTCTTAAACTTTATGCCGGTAACTTTCTTATTTCATCTATAAACAACATAGAGTACAGTTGAGTGTGTAATAAATTAATAAATAAAAAATACACTCAACTCTGTCTAAAGGTCCTCTTTTTTACCATATTGACTATTTATATTGTTCATGTGCAATAAAAAACATTGTAAAAAGTTTTAACATACATTTAAAATATCTCATTATCTAGACAAAGTTACATCATAAGAGATATTTTTTAAATGAAAAAATAATTAAAAGGGTATTTTTATTTGAAATTAAATGGATAAGATGGCAATATAAATATAATAGTTTGTATTTAGTCCCCAGTGCGAAATTGTGATCTTATATATGTATTATATCCAAATAGTATCGGAGGTTAGATTCTATTCCCAAGTTTTAAAAGTTTGACTTGAGATTTTTTTTATAAATTTTTCGAGTACAGCGATGCAAGCTGTTTCCCGAGTGGATACCAGGTGTCACGGTATTCCCACTGGCGTTATATATATATATATATATATATTTTTCTGCCGAGAAATATAAGGAAAGGAAAGGAACAGAGAGAAATAGAATGAAAAATAAAAAAGAAAATAATAGTACGGAGGAGTAAATAAGAAGACCCGTGGTCGATCGTGCGGCAATTTTATTCACGTTTCTATGGCGCCGTATACCCTCTGCATAATGGTCTTTATGGACATATATGTTCAAAAATATATTTATACACACATATATGCTCATACAGAAGCAGTAGAATATAAGGGAGAAGAGAGTGTAGCTATTCAGTAGACTTTTCAGATGCATTGAAATCTCAGAGTAAGTACAGAGAACAAAAACTCGGGCATGCGTCAGGAATACCTCCGATATCCCCAAGATATATAATAAAAATAATAATAATAATAATAATAATAATAATAGACATATATATTTGGTTGTTTGTCTGCATAAGAGCATGTGTGTAGTTATTTTTTGGGGAATATTTGATGGAGAATTGGAAATTTGTGGTACAACACGGCATTGTATCTATTGAAATTTTTTTAACCGAATAATACATCAATATTTTCGTGTTGAAACGTGAGATTTAAATACACACTCTCTAAATTTTATATTACACGGTTCATTTTCTCATATTCAATCACAAAAATATCCATCATAGTTATATTTATCAATCGGCAATTTTTCAAGTTCATTAAATAACCTTTATTTGCAGTTTATTTTAAAAAAAAAAAAAAAATAATAAAAATTAGTTTTTTTTTTTTTTTCTCCGAGTTACCGAGTTTTGGTTTAAAAACAAATCTCGCTGGGGGCAATATTAAACCAATAAAACCTCAAATACATTTGCACTGTCATGGTTGTATTTGTTGGAATTGAAATTGAAATAGAAAGGGCAAAAAATGGAGTATGACGTGCGTATGCACAGGATGAAAGGTATGAAATCTGATAGTCTGTGGGTAAAGAGTAAGCGTCGAGTTTCACACCTTTCGTCCTGTATTCATGTCAAAGATATTCACTCGAAACCACCGTTTACAAGGAAATAAATAGTGCGATATAATCTCTGGTAAATTTTATTGTATATTGCTTATAGTCTTTGCAAATATTTAAAATCCTTTTGTGTGTTGACGAATAGGGAAAGAGGGGAAAGAGGTATTCAAGAGTTTAAAGAAAAGGAAAATAAAGTAAAAAAATAAAAAAATAAAAACGTTGAGATTGAGCAGTGCGAAACACTTTTCCTGTAATGGTTTTCCAAGTGTACATTCAGAGCCAGCTTGGTAGGAACCCTCTCCCTGTCTCTTTCGTTCCTCGTTCCGGAATTCCAGATGGAAAACTACGACCCGGATTTACTGTCCTTTGTCCCTGTTGTACTTTAGATAGAGACCAAAGTAACTTTATCTTTTGTAATTATTGTTATTATAATTTTTTAACATTAAACAAAATAATTTTATCAAACATTTATATTAATTCTCGATAAATTTTAATTTATCGCCGGTAGATAATAATATAAATCGTTGGAATTTTTTGCGATACTATACCGGAATAGTAAAGAAAATACAACGAGAATCAAAAGACCAGTAAGAGAAAAGTCTAGTAGCGATTCGCAGTCTAGTGAGCGTCCATCTACCGGACCAACAACCTCGTGGACACCTGCCAGTTTCTCTCTTTCTTTCTCTGTCTTAAAGTTACTCCTATCCCCTTCCCTATATAACAGAGCATGGATGATAGAATAGCTTTCGGCTGGTCAACCAACCGGGAGTTTTTCCACCGTCTACATCCGCCACCCAACCCAACAACCCAACAACCCAACAACCCAACTTGATTTCTTCTCCAACTCCGAGTCCGATATAGAAAACCTACATCCCATCTAGTTTCTTTCCTGATCTATCCATTTATTTTTTTTATTTATTTCACTCTTTTTCTTTTTTTATTTCTTCCATGGATAATTATATTTTAATATACTTTACCGTAATCGCGGTGTGTAATTACGGTCTGGGTTCTGGGAAAATTTACCAACCTTTAATTTGAGATCATTTCAAAATACCCATCATGCTACTTAATGCTTCTAAATCTTTTTTTTATATAATTATAATAAGATATTTATATATAATTTTACAAGATTTAAAATTTTAAACAATAAATCTTGGTGTAATTCATAAAACAAATATTAATTAGATAAAAAAAAATGTTATTATTCCAAAATATCTACTACGTCTATAAAGATTTAATTGCAATCTTTTATTACAAATTACACCTAATTTTCTGGTAACGATCACTTTATTGACATTTACTCTTTTTATTCCCCGAAACGTGCTTATTGTTATCGCCGGATTATCACCGTAATGACTTTGTTTTGTGACCACCATAAAAGATATCTAATCAAGCATCATTTAATTTTATTTTTATTAATTCATTCACTTGCACCCTACGATTAATATAATCCTCCGAAAAATTATAATTTAAAAATATTTATGACGCATTAGCCAGATAATCCTCGAGTCGGCGGCGTGATCCTTGAATATTTTTCTTAAAAAAAAAAAAAAAAAAAAAAAAAAATCAGGTCATTGACCGAGAATCCCCTTATTTTATTTGTTAGAGGCCTTCTTGAGTAGCAATACATCATTCAGAGTAAAATCAGAGAGTTACCTAAACATTTTATGGGTCTTAATCCCTCGAAATACCTAATACGTAGTATAGCTAGTCTACCTAGTGCGCCAGAGTGAGTCTTCAGTAAACTTTAGCTCAAACGAAACAAAATAATTTCATTGTTTTATTTGAGATTGGTCTTGTGATTCCGGGTCGTGTTTTCTCGGCAGCTTCCTGAGACATTTTATTCGCCTAGGGGGTATATTGCTGTGTACTTAGGTGCACAAGGAAAAGGACTCGATTCACTGGGTGTGTGCACTGTTGGGAACCGTATTCGTGGAAAAACGGTGCTTTAACTGTAACAATAAAAGGACTGATCGATCGTACGGCCTTACATGATTCACACACACACACTAAAAAAATCCAAACTCACACTTTTTTCTATATATAACAGAGAGCAAAAAAGTAGAGAAATAAAAAGTAGGAACTTCAAAGCCAGCAATATGTTGCTCGCTGAGTGCTTTCTCCGACTGCCGGACCCTATCCGATTTTGAGTCCAATCCGCCAGATAACAGTCGCTTCAACAATCTAAATACTTTATCACTTTCCCACTTTTACTATTTATATTTTATATACTATTGAAACAAAATTATTTCTCGAAAGAGTCACATACTAATTATTGTATTTTTATAATAATTTAAGAAATCTGTCGTTTTTCAATATTTACAACAGTCTCAAGTGATAAAATAATCCTTGAAAATTGAAATTGAAATTGATTTTTCACTCATAATTTTTCATTAAACGATAACACGATTTAGTTTTTTTTTTTTTTTTTTTTTTTTTTTTTTTAGTGGAATAAAAATAAAAAATAAAGTATGATAATAGCTCTAAAGTGATTTTTAAAAGAACGTCTGATATGAGTGGAGAAAAAATAAAGATATGTAGAGTGAATATAGTTTGCGGGGGATTACTTGTTCTAAATGGTTGAATCCAGGCAAAGAATGTGTTTAAGTCTGTTATTGGTATCGCTATCGGGAATAGAAAGCTTCGAGGATCAAAGAGTTTTACTTTGGTTATCGAGTTTTCCTTCTTTAAAGCTCAAACGTCCCATTCGGCGATCTATCGGCCAGACACATTACCGCTGATTGGTTCCCTATCTGTATCTGTAAATCGGTTTTCATCCACCTACACTTGTAATTCTTCAGGACCAGTATCGACACTGTCCGTTTATTCTTATCTTTAATCGATTAAATTCACGTTATAGAGTAAATAATTTTATTTATTAAAATTTAAACAATTGTTTTTGTGAAATAAAATAAATATATCTCGCGCCTATTGAATCGTACTTGTTCGGGTTCGTAAGAGTTCGTAGCGCCTCGAGTGTTTTCGTCATTTTCCGTTCGGCCGCTTGGCTGCTGCCATTAACCAGACACGCCAGTCGCCAGTGCGCACTAAACCGCCAACGGATTTACACATTTTTGTTGTTAAGCGTTGAAAAAAGTGTAATATGCCCTTCAACAGAGTATATTTATCTAAATAAATTGACAAGTAAACTCGCGGTTGTGTTTAATATTAATTATTTATTGTTATAATAATAAAGAATAACCTCAAGAGCGGAAACTTTGTCGGGGAGTAAATAAATTTGTACGTCCTCTGCTCTCAGACACTCATGGATTCGTAATGTCTAATTCAGACATGTCTTATCATTATTTAATGATCAATCGTTGCTCAATGCAACTTATCAATCTTAAACCATGATCCACTAATCATTATTAATTATTTATTTGTGCAGTGTTGTGCTTTTATTTTGTATTTCGTTTTATTAACATCTTTGATATTTTAATAGTAAATATCAAGTGTTTATTATTTTTTTTTTTTCTATATTAAATCAAGTGGATTTATTTTGTATTGTCATTTTTTATCATGGAAGAAATTCGACTTACAATGGATACATCTTATCATGTAAGTTTTTTTTTTATTGTTATTGTTTTTTATCATTCAGAGTAATTTAATTTAATCAACTTGATGTATCGTCATTTTTTAATTTTATAAATCTTTTATTCTTGCAAATATTAATTAACTAGTATCGACATTTAAAGTTTATTTAATGAATAATGAAAAATGTATTTATCTAAAAAATCATACTTTGATTTCTGATAATTAATTATTTTGAAAATAATAATATTTTATTAAAATATCTAGCAAGTTCAGAGCAGCTGATAAACATTAAAATAAAAGAAATTAAGTGGATTCAGTTGGCGGTTTGTTGAAATGAGGGCTTGACAGTTGATGTCAACAATGTTCAGATCCAGCTATCTGCTTTCTGATATATATATATATATATATATTTGTTTATAGAGTACGGTATACGTAGAGAGTAATTTAAAGTGAGGATAGGATATAGGATACAGGATTGATAGAAGGATGAAGGATGAGAAAGGATGAAAATAGATGAAAATAGATGAAAATAGATGAAAATGGAATGGAACAGAATGGGTTGGGTGTTTTCGTGCTCGCCACATTGCCCACACATGTGCGATGTGCGGTTCGTCAATCCCAATTCAGACAAATCAAAACGTACATTATTATTTGGGATAGATCGAATAGAAGCTACCGATAGATCGACCAGAGGATCCATTTACATAGCCGATATATATATATTTGTCTGCATGATGTAGAATCGAAAATCCAAAATATAAATGGTCCTTTCATTTATCACCGTTAGTGACCACTAAATCATCTATTCCTTCCATTATAATTATTCTCTTCTTCCACCCAACACCTAATTAATTCAAACAAATTTATACTACCAAGTATTATTTCACAACTTTATTAACTGTAAATACAATTCTGATCGAATAATTCGCTGATATATTAAATCTGGCAATCTGTTTCTATACTCTATACTCTACTATTCTATTCGTATTAATTTAACCAAGTGCTCTTTTATTTGTATTGTAACTTGATAAATAGCTCTCGCGATAACTCGGAAATTTATATACAAACTTTTATCAAAGTCTTTGTCTTGATTAATTACCAAGAATATTTTTATTTAATAATACACACAGCCATCAGCCAATTTAAAAACTAAATTGTTGGTTAATTATTTAAAAAATACTGTAGTGTGATTAAAATTTTATAAAATCGATAAAATAACATAGAACAGATGGAACAGATGACATTTAAAATAATGACAGATTGAAAGGCTTTGGTAATTAAATTATTCAAATGATTGGGATTTTAAATAAAAAATAAATGTCATTTGTTGAGTTATTTAAAAAAAAAAAAAATTATTAATAATAGCTAGTGTTAATTAGCGTGTGATTAATGCATGAGGAGGAGTCTGTACGTGATTATTCCCAGCAGATGTAACAGCCGAATGGAGGTAACGAGGCTCCTAGCTCGCTTCACTCGGGGTATTACGTGTTATGTGTTATGTGACTGACTTTGTTTCTCTTGTTGTCATATTTATTATTATACTGTATGTTGTATATACTATTCACGTAGGTAGTTTGTCTAGAGTCTGTAATCTCACTGAAAATATGAACAAGTTATAATAATAATAAAAAAAAAAAAAAAAAAAAAAAAAATTTGG